>JAPVEC010000160.1:0-26427 GCA_028984105.1 Lavandula angustifolia | reverse complement strand
ATGGGATATCTGTTCATTTCCACAAAAGTTTAGGTGTACCACAATTGTGTACCCTTGTGTGTACCACACCATAAGGGTGTCGACATGTGGTATATGTGGTCCACCATTTTAAATGAAAAGCACATGTCGACACTCTTGTGGTGTGGTACACACAATGGTACACAATTGTGGTACACACAAGCGCGCTCTGATTCATTTCTGATCTTATAATATAGTTGCTTCCCGTTTTTGCCCTATAACGTAAACAATATTCCTTCATTTTCTTTATCCTCCGACAAATTAAAGAATGATTTTTATCCTCCGAAAATAAAAAAAAACTAGCAATCGAATTAGAGGACTAAAAATGGACACACAATATTATAAGACCAAAATCGATTTTTTCTCTCTTTCAGTGATTAATTGTTCATTTAGTTTAATTTATGACAAAATAAGGGTTCATAATGGTAGATTCTTTTTTCCATTGATTTTGTATTTGTAAATGAGAGAGAAATTTCCTTATTTATAAATATTTTCTAGGTTTTCAAAAACGTAGTTGATAATACAAATACATAAGGCCGTTCCTCGAATTATTTACATTTGGAGAAATTAGTCCTCAAACTCGATTGTATCCGAAGATGCCAGCTACGACGCAAATATTCAGCCAATCTCAATCTCAATCGAAGATAGACGTGACGACGCGACAAGTCAAAGAAGAGTCGAACCCACCGGATAAGCAATCTACGACGCGGATCCGAATTACTTAAGAAAACGAATTCGACGATTCTGTCTCCTTCGTCCGAATGGGCGCAACATCATTGCTCGGAATAGTCGGACATTGTGTAGACGGTGATGCTGGCCGTACGTTTCTTGATTTCTTCCAAAGAGATGGAGTGGTTGGAATTCTTCTTGAATACCTTCTTCGTCAAGTAAACTAGGTTGGGGTAAAATGCTCCAAAAATTATTCCAAGAATTAGAAATATGGATGAATAATCGGAAACTGTACTTTCCATTCTTTTCAACTTGCTTGTGGAGGCGGCGGCGGAAGGAGGGTGGTGGTGGAGGTGGAAGCATATATGTTAAAGTATTTATGCGTTGTAGTGTAGATTTATTAATCCTGGAAAACCAATCAAAGATTTTCATTGTACGCAAGATTTGTTTCCATTAATACATTAATAAATGCAATAATGCATTTATAATGAATATTTCGTTTTTGTGTGATCACGGAACTGTAAATTTACAGTTAAGCGTTAATAAAGTAATATTCGATAAAGTAATAATCTTATTTAGATAATAATCTTTTTCGATCCTGATAAGGGTCAATGCACTAAAATAAGATTCGATAAAGTAATTATCTCGTTAAATAAAAAAAAATCACAATGCAAGATTATTACTTTATTGATACTCCTTGCATGTCGCCTTGTTGAATAAGTATTTAACTGTAATTGCATGTCGCCTTGTTGAATAAGTATTTCCAAAAATAATGATTTTCCATGCATATACATGTATATGGCTTGGCTTGCTAATCAAGTAATCATGAGATATGGTTTGATTATATTCTACTAATGATTATGATTATGTTTTTATATTTCCTTCAAAGAAAAATTTCCGAAATCATGGATTTTGGTTAAGTAGGGAAGATATAATTATAAATTTCCTTGAAAGATTTTAAGCCAATTCAAAGTATTCACGTAATAGGCAATGATTGGGCCTAAATTATTGTTTTTGACCGCAACAGTCCACATCCATAATTTTATTCACTATTTCTAAGCTAATAAACAATAAATATGTCTAATGTCAAATTAAAACATAAAATAAATAATAATTATGTCGAACTATCATGAAGGTTATTCACAATTTTCCCCCGTGATTAATAACTATAGGTCTAAGCTTCTCTTGCAAGAGCTTATATAAGCATAACAAATTATTACTTTTATAAACTTTAAACATAAATTGCATTTTAAATGAGGGGTCTCAAATCTAATTCCCACTTCTTCTAACTCTATATAGTCTATAACAACATTGCATCTCTCTATGATAATTTTAACCATAGCTATATTAAGCTCTTCATAACGTTTGGAACATTTTTCAACTAAGTCGAAATTGAAAGTATTAAACTTGAAGATATTGAATATCACATTTATGAAACTAATTATACTTCGGATTTGATTAGGGTAATCTTATTCTTCTATACAGTTAAACCTCGATAAAGTAATAATCTTGAGACTAAAAAAAATATTTATTTAACGAGCTTATTATTTTATCGAACATTATTTTAGTGCATTGACCCATATCGAGACCGAAAAAATTTATTATCTAAGCGAGATTATTACTTTGTTGAATATTACTTTATCGATGTTTAACTGTAGATTTTGTGCAATTCACCCGTGCAATATTACTTTGTTGAATATTATTACTTTGTCGATGTTTAACTGTAGATTATTACTTTGTTGAATATTATTTTATTACTTTGTTGAATATTACTTTAGTGCAATTCACCCGTGTTTCTTCATAATAAAAAATCCAAATTCAATATCAATTTGAATATAATAACTGAGTAAACAGAATTGCTAATATTGACTCAATGGCTCCAATAAAGTTGTAACAATCCCTCAATTTAGAACAAAACATTAAAAAAATCAATCCCAATCACCATGTGAATATCATCTCACAAAATGGGACAAGCAAACCCCACCACCAATCAACCTTTCTTCATGATTTCAAGCGTGAGTGCCGAAAGCATATTCATGTCTCCACATTCCATCATCACATGGACCTCAACAACCCTAAAAGAAAGTCCCAAAAAATTCTACTCTTAATTCCCCATCAAAAAAGCATGCAACGCAAACTTTGGCTTTCCCCTTGCCTTTCCACAACTATATAATATAAAGACCATTTAATTTCTTCATTCACATAAGATATCAAGTATGGAGAAGAGCCGGTCGTTCCCGCAATACTCCTCGGCCGAGTTCGGCCACGACCGGCCAGACCCGTATTCGTTCAACGGGCCGAGCACGAAGGAGGCCGGGTTTGGCGCGTCGAACGACCCGGAGACGAAGAGGAAGAAGAGGATTGCTTCGTACAACATGTTTGCCACGGAAGGTAAACTCAAAGCATCTATGAGAGGGAGTTTCAAGTGGATCAAGACCAAAATCGACGATATTCGTTACAGCGTGTGAAGATATTTCCTCTACTTTTGTATAATCTCATCATAATTTTTTTTTTTTCACTTTTCTTTCTATTTCTTGTTTTCTTGAATCAAGAACCGATCTTTTGTTTCATGAGAATGTTCATTGTTAATTGTGATATAAAGGGCTTCAAAATCAATCATTTTGGAGTAAACTTGTGTAGTTTGAATGTTTGGTTTGTTTAGTTGAAGGAAATTAGAGAGCCCTTTACATTTCAAGAACTCATAAAAAGTAAAGAATTGATTATGAAAAAAAGTAACATATAATGGAAAATGAAAAATACTAATATCCTCTCGTTGAAGAAGATCTTTGAACCGAACCATCGCGTTACGTGTAATAATTACTCGGGATTGGAACCCCATTTTTTGTGTTTTTGTTAGCGCTAAGAGGGTCTTCTCTCGTTCTCTCGTTTGTAGCCACCGGGAAGGAAACAATGGAGGCGGGCCCTCCTCATTGTTCCCGTGGCCTAACACTAGTAGATGAAGTACTAGTAGAACTACTCCCCGGATCCAACCCAAAGATTGATGATTCTTTGCTCCTCTGCAACTAAAAATGAAAATTCACCACCACTTTTTTTACTTTTAGTTGTGGATTGAAAAATGAAAATTGATGAACTTTTTTACCTCTTTAGACTTTTCTGCATTTTCACTTGGTTTTTCATCAGCTGTTAGATTCTTCTTCCTCTGCTCTCTCTGTGATTGGCTGCGCCTTCTTAGTTTAGAAGTTCTATGCCTATTTGTGGGACAAAAAAAGTTACAATTTTTAAAGTAAAAAATCATCACATTTTTCACCTTGTAATAAACCCAAACTCAGCTTACTTTCTTCTCTCATTAGCCAAAGAGTATTCATCTTCTTCCACATGGATTTTAGGCAAACCAGAAACATCACAAGCCAAAGGGCTTGTTTGAAAGTACTGCAAAAACCAAAAACTAAGCCAATATGAGTATATAGTTCAAGAAAATGAAACCAACCAATTGTGGGACCAAATCAAAGCATCATAACCTTATCTTGAAGAGCAGAAATAGCAGATCCGCGGGATCCCGGATCGAGCGAAAGAAGAGTTCTCAAAAGACTCACTGCAGGTAAAGGGAAGTTCTTGAAAACATCAAGAAAGCTAGACTTGTAGATTTGTGGTGGTTTAAGGGCTGTTGAAAGCTTGAATCTTTTGTAGTAATCATCTCTTGGTGAGCCACATAGCTTGAAAATCCTATGCAGCTGCTCAACCTTAATGAATCAAGAAGTTACACCACTAAATCAGTTCATCTTCAACCACGTTTTGCTTATAAATCAAGAAATCACACCACTAAATCAGTTCATATTCAACCGCATTGCTCCTAAATCAAGAAATCACACTACTAAATCAATTCATCTTCAACCACATACATTGGTTACAAATCAAGAAACTACACCACTAAATGGATTCATCTTCAATCACATTACCAATCAATCAAGAAACACAACAAGAAAGAGAGATTTACCTCTGTCCTAGCCGGCATGATAGGCCTACCGGCATATATCTCCGCCATAAGACAACCCACGCTCCAAAGATCAATTCCCACGCCATAATCCGTCGAGCCCAAAAGAAGCTCAGGAGCTCTATACCATAGAGTCACAACACGGCTAGTTTGAGGGCGTTTGTTTACCGGATTAAACACATTCGCAAGCCCAAAATCGCCTATTTTAAGCATCCCATTTCTATCAATAAGCAAGTTTGATCCTTTAATGTCTCTATGCAAAATCCCCTTTTCATGACAATGTTGGAGGCCGGAGAGGAGTTGATGCATGTAGCATTTGATCTGTGGCTCTGTGAGCCTCTCATCCGGCTTGGATAGAATCCGGGCTAGGTCCGAATACATGTACTCGAAAACAAGGTAGAGGCTGTACTGCATTCTTGAGGTGGCTAATCCTTCAAGCTTCAATATGTTGGGATGATCCAATTTTTGCAGAATCATGATCTCCCTTGCCATGAATTTTACACTCTCCGGCTCTGAGGTGTCGAGTCGAACTTTCTTTAGGGCCACTAGCTTACCTGTCTCTTTGTCTCTTGCTTTGTACACATTGCTGTAAGTTCCTTGCCCTACCTGCAGTAACAAATCAACAAATCCTTTCATTAGTACAAACTTTGCTTGTTTAGTTATTTTTCTTCATGCATAGCCAAGTCCCATATTGTCAAATTTAGTAAAGTTGGCAAGAATAGACCAAGAAACATAGTGTCAAGCCTTTATGAAGCTCCAAAATTCAAGAAATGAGAAAAGTCAATCTTGGTACAAGAATCATAGTAAAATTCAGCAAGAATAGACCAAGAAACATAGTGTCAAGCCTTTATGAAACTCCAAGATTCAAGAAATGAGAAAAAGTTGAAGAAAGAGTATCAAACCTTGTCAATCTTGGTATAAGAATCAGCACTTTTTGGAACTATATTCTTCAAAACACCGCTAGGAATATTATCAACAAGCCACTTTGGCCATCCATCCACCATCTCATCTTCTTCACTCTTCCTCATCAAGCTATCACTCTTCTTGATCTGGCGTTCTGGGTCAACCCCGTTCCTTTCTTCAACGCTCCCTTTGCCCCGTGAGGTCGGTTGCTTTGGATTTCCAGCCCCGACCGGCCTCACCGGCCTAACGGGGCCGTTTTTCAAACTTCCATTAACAAGCTTCAACTTTTCAAGCTCCATAGTAGGAGATTTGATGTATGATTTGGAGCTTTGAGAGGAACCCATGCATAAAAGCTCACTTTTAGTTTACAAATGTTTTATGAAGTGAATTCTTTATATATTCTTGAGTATATTAGTGAAAAGTGATGTTTGAACTAAAAAATAAGGGAAATGGGACATTTGTAGCAGAGATAGTAAGACAAGATTTTGCAGGCAGGCCGGCAGTGAGTTAGGAGTATATACTCATTTTGGGAAATAATTAATAATATAAGACTTGAGAAAGTTAAACTAAACTTAGCATATTCCGTTGAATATGAAGGATGGTTGAAAGTTGAAACTCTTGCTTCTTGGATTTTCCTTCCCTACAAAAACCACATCTTTTCCAATTCTCTGTTCTTCCTTGCATCTTCTGTCTTGAGTTTTCGTTTTATCGAAACCTACAACCGCTGCTCGAGTTTGTAAGCTCCTGCAAAAACACCATCACTTTACAGAGCATTCAAATGAATTCTATTCCATATGAACAACTAGAAGATACAGAACAAGAATTTCTTCCTCAAATTGTACTGTGACCAGAAGAGATGGAGACATCTCCAAAGTGAAAATAACAAACTAGAAACAAGAGGCATGTGAATGTCCAACATGAATATCAACTACAGAAGAAGATGAAATGACAAATGCAACAAAATTGGAATGCAAGCCAGAACATATAGATAAGATGCCAGTATCTCTCTAATCGCCTTTTGTTTTGCAGCCAGCCGAGAATTCGGAGAGCTAACTCATGATGAACTGGTGTTCAGCTACTGGTCGAGTCAAATAGGGCGATGTTGCTTCTGCCAAGATAGTCCGGATTACATAATCGTGCATGCGCAGGCCTTTTCGTTCCCATGGTCAAAGTCGTCGTCTGATCCATCTTCACTGAGATTACATGAATTTGCAGTGTTAGATAAGTGCATGAAGATATAAAATGAGTAGAATTTAACAAAATCCAGATCTGATGATCTATAAAAATCAGTTCCATAAACTATATATCAACCAACACTATTGCAAATGCAATTGTTCAAAATGAACTAAGAAAGTTTCACTTGTTTGAAAAAAATCAATGTTCTGTGACATATCAGATTTCCCTATAACAACCACCCTAAGCATAATGTATGTCAATTTTGACGAATCTGACTTCAGAAATTACCAAATCCGACCTCTCCAACAATTTATTTTGCTTATAAAGGCATTAGATCAATATAACAGCTAAAGAATGATTATATATCATTTTAATATCATGAGCCTATAGAAACTCTACACACTTTGTGCCATCACTTAACACAATATCCTAGCTTCAAAACTAGGAATCTTAATGCAATCTTGCACATTATGGAAAGCCAGAGTATATATATGTTAAAAAAAACGGTACAATTGAATTAGCAAAGTACGCAGAATGTTAAGTTTAATAGGGTATAGGAAGGACATCCATACAATAGATCTAAAAGCAGGGGAGGTGGTTTATTATAAGTAAATAGAATACAAAACAGAGCCATAGGAAAATTGAGTTGAATGAAGCAAGTGAGATAGATTCTACATCTTATACCACATTGAATAAAAGACAAACAAGCAAATCACTCAACAATTAACAGTATATGATCAGTACATGTATCCATACCTCATTTCAAATTCCCGAATCTCAAAAAGCTCTCCCCCGATTGTATCTGTCCACTGCACTTTTCTTCTCTCAATTTGACAACCAACATCATCATGTGTTTCGCATAATGTGTCATGCACATCATCTTTTCCACCACCAATGCCACCATCCGTTGAAGCAATTGCAGCACTTTTTGCTGGTTTCTTCAAGCTACTCTTAAAGCTAACTATATCCCTCTTGCTGTCATCATCATCAATTACAACACAGCCATCTGAGTTCTTTGAATCATTTGTCTCGTCAACAGTTGGAGGTGGCAAGATTTCCTTGTTTTGAGTTGGTCCTACTTTTAGAGGAGATGGGCTCTCGAGTCCAGCAGCAGCGCGACCAAAACAAACAAAGGATGCGCACCTGCGGACAGGGCGGTTCTTCCCAGAAGCCAGCTGGATATCTGGATCAGTCTCTTGGTCCACCAACTGGTACTGATTCCACGGAGTCACTTTCATGGGTTTCTCTTCGTTCTTGTGACCCAATAAAAGAAGGGTCAGGCCCTTACTGTAGCCAGATGCTGAAGAAGAGAAAAATCCTCCTCCTTCTACCGCAAATAACATCAGTTCTTCTCATCTGAGATATTCACATCCATTCATACGTGATTCACCTGCCATTAATCAATGCAACCAATCAGGTAATTTATAGGATTCTCGAATTTCAAGATATGTTTCTATCAAAGCATCAAACTTGTAGTCAATGCTATACTAAACTACACAAAGAGGAAATTGATGATTGATCATGAATCGGAAAGGAATGTCAAACGCATACAACACCACCAATTGGCTACTCAAGAAATCTAGGGAACTTGGTAGTCTCAATATTTATTAAAAAACTAGTTCTTTTCAGTAATTGCTATTAGTTCTCAAGCTACAACAATACCAATCCATACAGATTGAAGATCCACTGCATAATTAAGCACATCATCAAGAATACATGCTAAAAAAGGAAAGTCGAAATTTAAAATAAAAAAAAATAAAAAAAGTTATCAAAGCATCAAATTCTTACTCAACGCCGCACAAAATTACACAATTATCTCAGAGGAAATTGCTGATTGATCATAAATAGAAAAGGAATGGGAAACGCATACAAACAAGTCCAATTGACTACTCAAGAAATCTAGGAAACTTGGTGGTCTCAATATTCATTGAAACCAATTCTTTTCAGTAATTGCAATTAGCTATACCAAGTAAAAAACCCATACAGATTGAAGATCCGCTGCAGAATTAGACAGGCCATCAAGAATATATGCTAAAAATGGAAAACTGAAATGAAAAATAGTTCTTCAAAAGTAACCACACTTCAACTAAGAATTTAGAATAATATCTTCAAAAGAAGCAAGCTTTACCATCTAAGATCTCAAAAGCATGGCATAGTAACCAACTACCAGTAGAACAAATCAGCCCAACCACACAAAAATGGCATTAATTATTCCAACCAACAGTACACACCAAATATATACAATACATACAGATGTTTGTAAGCATAACGGATAGACCTACAGATCTGACGGCGATCTCCGGCGACAATCCACACTCCTCAAAGTTGCCCCTCCGATTGCCGTACAAATCTCCGGAGTAGAAATTGAGCTACTAATGATTCAATTGGGAGAGAAACCGAGATATTTCTCTCGAATTATTCAAGTATTAACTCCGAGGAGAGAGAGTCGAGAGAATTTGAGAGTGGATGAAATGAAGTGAGAAGTAAAAAATTGTAAGAAATGGAAAAAATAGAAAAAGGAAATTTTGGAGGCGCAAATTATATTATGATTGTGGCGCATGATAGCGACGGGACGCTTATAAATTTGAGGCAATTAATTGGCATTCAATATTTGTCAATCATTTGGCTAGCCTCAAATAGTGTTATTTATACATTTTATTTAATTAATAAAGATTAAGATTTTAACAATATCCTAATTACTTCTAAATTACCTTTAAGAACTAAAATTAGGTATTGGATCATATACGAAGACTCTCTTAAATAGAAAATAAGAAGCAATCTGCATGCTTTATCTCATTTATTAGATGAATGTAATTGAATAAGGTATATAGATTTTGTTTTATAGTATATTTTATATATAGGGTCAAAAAGGTAAAATTATAAAAAAATATATAATAATTATACATATTGCGTATTTTTTATGTAAATTAGTCTTCTTATCAGATCCGTAATTCCTAAAATTATTAGTCGAGTTTTATGCTCAAATCAAGATTGTCTATAAAACTTAGCTCTCCCTCTCTCTCCCTCTCCCTCTCCCTCTCCCTCTTTCTCTCTCTCTCCTCTATCTTTCATGTAGTCATGTGTAATCATAATCGATCTTTTTGAAAAGGGGTGAGGTTTGTGGTAATTTAAGACGAAAAAGTTAGCTTTTGTTTGCTTTAGGCGTATGGCTTAGCTGCTTTTACCTTTATTGGCACTATTTTCACTAAATCTATTTTTTTTCAATCTTCAATTCTTCATTTGGATTTAGGAGGCTTTTCTATTGCAATATTGAACGAATTAAAAATTGTAATGTTACATTAAATATTGAATTCATATTCATTAGCTTTGCTGCATCGAAAAAGATTACAAACACTCCTTATATTTATGTAATTTAATTCATATTTTTAATTGCAATGCTACATTAAATATTTAGTTCGTATTTTCATGTTTTTACCCAATAATATATCATCAAATCATAATTATGGATTTTCTTTGTCACCAATAATACTTAAGTTGGGTACACTGTACAATTACTCATGATTAAACTAGTATTTTTTAATATTAAAGGTAGGCCTAAGTATTAGTGATAGGATTGTGATCTTAATGCACACACTCCCTGAAAATCAGATTATTGGGAAATGCAAATCTGATTCACCTCAAATTTAGAATGAATTAATGAATCTATTAAATGAGAATTTAATTTAACTTTTCAAAGTTCGCCCAACACCGAAATTTAATAATCTAAAATAAGATAGGTAGAGATAACAAAATTTGAATCCGTTTTTTCTAAAAAGGAAAATAAATATTGCAAATTCTCACTATTTTTTTTTTTAAACCTACCTTTCTACACACAATCATCATCTACACACAACTATCTACTCATCTTAATTTTCGTATCCAAAAAAAACAAGACAAATCGGGCAGGACGGAGAGAGTATATATTCAAATTCATGCGTAACCATAATCTATAATACTAGTATATTCGTGATATCTTTCCTTTTCAGTAATAATTATCTTAATTTTCATCTTCCCCAAAGATCTCTAATTTAAATTCATTAACAAATTTAATTTGATATTTAAAAAGACATTCTCGTTTTAAAAGAAGATATTTACATAAAACAATAAATTCTTTTTTTTATTTAATGAAAATATTTTGCAAATTCATCCCAAAAATTTATTTGATAATAAATAAAACATCCTCTTTTTAAAAGAAGATATTTACATAAAGCAGTAGGTTCATCTTTTCATTTAGTGAAAATCGACATTGCATAGAAAATCTAAAAACAAATTATGTTACGCAAAAATACATTTAAACATCTTTAAAACAAGAACATTGAAGACGTAAACAAATATCATCGAACGAGGTTATTACTTTATCGAATATTATTTTATCCATAACTCAAGTTGAGATCATAAGAAATTATTTTCTAAGCGAGTTATTATTCTATCGAATGTTAAGGTTTAACTGAATCACGCATAATTTTTTTTTAATTACTTTAATTTAAAATGAATTATGTCACGCAACAATTAATTGAAACCCTGACTTTTGTAATTGTAAATGGGCCTATTGCAGCCCATCATATAAAGGTAAAGCCCATATTGGGCCCAATAACTCATTAGCGACGTTGATCTTCAAGTGGAGATGGATCAACGGCTGCAAGAGCCCTCAAATCCTCGGCCTGATCGAAAACCGCCATATATTTATCTTCAAGAATCACCCACGCCTCCACCCCGTCGCCATTTCTGCTATCCATCAACCAAACCGTATTCAAAAACTGCGAATTCGAATCGCTCCCATTATCGCATCTCGACACCCACACCGGCTTCCCCCATCCAAAATCAATATTGTAGAATCCAAATCCACACCAGCTCGAGATCGCCAGATTGTCGGCGCCGGCCGGAATTTCCGCCCATGTCCGCCGTAGATTCTCGTGGTACCCCGCCACCCCTCCCCCATCGCGAAACCGATTCACAAAATCGGCGTCGATTTTGCTGATTGATTCCCTCATTTTCGTAATTAGAAGCCCTAGATCGGAGGTGTCTGAATCGTTGATGATCGCGGCGGCGGCGAGTCCCGGCCAGTTTCCGAAGCAATCCGACGGGAACGGCGGTGCGGATTTCCTCCTTATGTTGACCGCGTGAGTTAGGAGGGAAGTGGTTTTGTTGTTTGCGGCGGAGGCGGCGATGAAACACTTCCATAGCAGGGCGGAGACGACCTCCACGCGCGAGGCGCGTGCGACGCCGGATTTTGACTTGAGATCTGAAATAGCGGCGGCGTTGAAGACGAATCTTCGCATGACGGAATCGCCGATTTTCAGAATCGCCGCTAGGGCGCCGGATTGCTTCGCGATTTCATCCTTGTGAGGAAATAGGGATTGGGAGATAAAATTAGGGCAGATTGCTTCGGCTGAGCCGCGGGCAGTTGCTGCCCAGGCGGTGAGGAAGTTTCCGATCGTCACTGCGTCGGCGATTGAGTGGCAGAAAACAGCTCCGACGGCGATTCCGCCGCAGTCAAAGTAGTTGACTTGCACCAGCGCGACGGTGGAGTCCGGTCCTTCCTCGACGGTCCAGTTGACTTCGCACGGCAGCAATTTTCGCGGCAGATTGGGGTCGGGGTTTTTCAAGACCTCCGCGAGGGTGGCGCCGGCGAATCTCGCCACGACGAAGGGGACGCCTTCGTCGTTGCAATTGACGGAGCGGCCGTCTTGGCTGATCCTCCCGGCGAAAGGATAGTATCGTGAGAGGATGAGAGAGAGTGAGTGCTTGAGCTTCTCTGTTGTGTGGGAGATGAAGGAATCTAGACCGTTGATCTCGTCGGAGTTTGGGAAGTAGAGAACAAATGGAACAAGCATGGACGGCGTGATTTGATCCAGCATTGACAGTTTGTACGTCTTGAGATTCTCCGGCGTCGGAAAAGATGGACCCACAACTTTCTCTTGAAATAATTTCACCCTCTATATTAACCATTTTTTTTAATGGTTTTTAAAACAAAATCTTAAGAGAGAGAGAGACAGGGAGAGAGTATATTTCTTGGTTATGGAAGTGCAAATTCCTGAATTTATAAAGTGGATACATGATTTGATTATTTTATAATTAAGAAAACATCATAATGATTTGTTAAATTAAATAGAAAAGTCAAAAGTGTATAATTTATAGTAAAGAATAAACACTAAAAACTAATTTTAATTCATAATAAGACGTGCATTCCATGAATTGTGATTATTGATTTTTAGTGGTGATAGTCTTCACTCTTTCGCTGTCACCAACAACAATAAACGGGAATAAAATAGAAAAAAAAAATAATCAAAAAAGAGAGAAGTAATATTTTTTTTCAAAAAGTTATTTCTTCTTTCGAAAATAAATTGCTTTAAATGAGATGTTTCGAAAAGGAAAACAGATCACTTTAAATGAGACGAAGGGATTAGTTAACTTTTATTGAAGCTAAATAGCTTTGTTTATTGTCTATTAGGGTAATGGTAGGGCATCCAACCATGGTGGACTTCAGTATTACTTTACACAAAATAAATTTATCTTTTCAATTGTTACGATTCCATTCTGCGTTAGATAGGGAAAAAAATGCCCTTAACTTCAATAGTTAGATAGGGAAAAAAAAGATGACCCTCCCTTAACTGCGATAGTCAAACTGCTATTTATGGACGGGTACGTTTTACACTAAATTTACAACATCTATTATGCTACAAACAATTCAGCCTTGCCGTCAATGAAGAGGCTCATGAACTCCTCCCCATCCACAGTCTCCTTCTCCATCAGCAACTGAGCCAGCTTGTGAAGAATGTCGATTTGGGTCGTCACGATCTGCGTCGCTCTTTCGTACGCCCGATCCACGAGCTCCCGCACTTCTGCATCGACGATGTCTGCAGTCGCCATCGAGTAGTCTTTCTGGCTCGACATCTGCGGTTACACACCGTAAATACGTCTCATCGAAAACCCTAACGAGGAAGAAACACCACACGAGTTGCACGAACGGAAAAAGTACGTACCTGCTGTCCGAGGAACGGGTTTCCACCCGGTCCACCGATCGCGATTTGCCCGATCTTCTTGCTGAACCCGAACCGCTCCACCATTTGCCTCGCGACTCTCGAGACTTGCATGAAGTCGTTGGAAGCACCGGTCGTCACGTTGTCCCGTCCGAAAATAACCTCCTCGGCAACCCTACACGACACCGAATCACATTTACCATAACGTAACGTGCTTGGACAAAGACGAAATTACACATCAAAATCGCACTGATTTCCACATGAATCCAAGAAATCGATGAAGACAAAGACAAACACATGAATCCACATGAATCCAAGAAATCGTTACAAGAGTCTCATAACGACGGAAATAAGTGTTTCACGGTGACTCAAAACTAACCTTCCTCCCAAAGCAACTGCCATTTGATTCTCTAAATAGCTTCTACTATACAACCCCGATTCGAGCCTCTCTTCACTCGGAGCAAAGAAGGTAAGCCCGCCAGCTTGGCCACGCGGAATGATGGAGATTTTAGCAACCGGATCATATTCCGGCATGAGGGCTCCAACCAAAGCATGCCCGGCCTCTAAAACACGTAAACAAAAAAGTCGAATAATTACTAATAAAAGTAACAATTACAAGTAATATGTGATTTAGGGCAAATTTTAAGTTGTTTTTGTACCATGATAGGCAACTAGTCTTTTCTTTTCTTCGGAGACAACGGCATTCTTCTTCTCGGGTCCAGCAATGATTCTCTCAAGAGCATCGGAGATTTCGTCCTTGCTTATCTCCTTGAGGTCGCGTCGTGCTGCAAGAATGGCTGCTTCGTTCATCAAGTTCTGCAGATCGGCTCCGGTGAAACCGGGTGTTCTCCTGGCAATCTTATCAAAGTCCACATCTTTGGCAAGTGCCTTCCCTCTTGAGTGTACCTAATTACAAGAAAATTGTAGATGATAAGAATTTGCAGTGGTTATTTGGCCATGACAAGTGACAACTCAGTGATTGGATTATCAAAGTTATAGAGGAATAAACCCGAATGCAAGAAACTAACTTTAGTGGATAGAAAATGCCTTAAGATAATCTTACTATACAACATTTCAAATAACTAAAACCATGGTTATTAAGTTCAATTAAACATCACTATTCTTGCAAAATACTCCCTCCGTCCCAAAAAGGAAAATGAAACAAGAATTGTGGGACGGAGGGAGTAGAAACTATGAATCTAGAGTTCTAAAAGTTCAATTAAATACAGTTTTCTGGCAAACCAAAACTATAAATCTAGAGTTGTAAAAACCATGGTTAGGTTCAATTAAATTAGTATTCTTGCAACACTATGAATCTAGAGTTTAAAAACCATTATTCTTGCAACATTAATATTCTTGCAAACTAACCATGGTTAGGTTCGATCAAACATCAACATTCTTGCAAACCAAAACTATAAATCAAGAGTTTTAAATACCATGGTTAGGCAGGCTTAATCAAGCATCACCTATTCTTGCAACCTAAAAAAATAATTCTAGAGTTCTAAATATTGCAAACTATAACTACAAATCTAGAGTTCTAAAAACCATGATTAGGCTCAATTAAACAACAACATTCTTGCAAACTAAACAATAAATCTAGAATTCTAAATACCATGATTAGGCTCAATAAACATCAAGATTCTTGCAAACCAAATCATCAAAACACCAAGCATATACCTGAAGAATCTTGACTCTTCCAGCAACATCCGGCCTATCCACGGTCACCTGCCTATCGAACCTCCCGGGCCTCAACAAGGCCGAATCAAGAACATCCGGCCTATTAGTCGCCGCCAACACAATCACACCCGAATTCCCTGAAAACCCATCCATCTCCGTCAAGAGCTGGTTAATAGTCTGCTCCCTCTCATCATTCCCACCACCCATCCCGGCCCCTCTCTGCCTCCCAACCGCGTCGATCTCATCAATGAAGACAATGCAAGGCGCCTTCGACTTCGCCTTCTCGAACAAATCCCTAACCCTAGAAGCCCCAACTCCCACAAAAAGCTCCACAAACTCAGAAGCTGCGCATGAGAAGAACGGAACTCCGGCCTCTCCGGCCACCGCCCGGGCTAATAGGGTCTTTCCGGTACCCGGTGGGCCCACTAACAAACACCCTTTTGGGATCTTGGCACCTAAAGCAGTATACTTATCCGGGTTCTTTAAGAAATCTACAACTTCTTGGAGCTCCAGTTTTGCTTGATCAGCCCCCGCCACGTCAGCAAATGAAACCCCAGTTTCAGGAACTTCTTGGAATTTTGATTTGGACCGGCCGAAATCCATCGGCCCGCCTAGACCGCCCGGCCCGCCCGGCCCGCCTTGGGACCTTCGGAACAAGTAGAAAAGCCCTCCGATGGCGAGGAAGGGGAAGAGCAAATTGCCGATGAAACTGAACAGCCCACCTCCGGATTCGCCTTCGGAGACGGAGATATCGACGCCGTTCATCGCGAGAATGTCGATTAGATCGGGATCGTTGGGTACAATCACGCTGGCCCTCCGGCCGTCCACGGCGGTGAGCTGGAGGACGCCTCCATCTTTGCTGAATCTCACTCTCTCCACCTTCCCCTTCTTTACCGCGTTGAGAAACTCGCTGTACCGCCACTGGCTGCCGTCCGGGAGGTCCGAAGCGGGCTGGGCTTGCGGCTTCGGCGCATTTAAAATCAAATTCTGACCGAAGGGTGATGAGGGGCCGGGCTTTTGCGCTTCGACTTCAATCACTTGAGGCGGCGGCGGGGAAGGAGAATTGTCGAGGGCTAACGCGTGCGGAGTGAATGAAGAGAAGAGTATGGCGGCGACGGCGGCGTGATTGTTGAAATTCCTCTTGAAATTGGTTTCGTCGAGGATTGATTTTGGGACGATGATTCTTCGTGGGGCTGATTTGGGAGTGGGGGGAGGGATGGAGATTTGGGTGCCAAAGAAGTTGGATGTTAGTGGCGACGCCATTGGGATTGGGAAGATGGTTGATTTTCGTGATTTGCTGAAGTTTATATGGGTTTAGGAAGTGGGAAAGAAGGCTTTTGTGAAGAAAAGTGTGTGAATTTGGTGAAGAAATGTGGAGTTGGGAAATAGAAGTTGAGTTGTGATTAAATTGAAAGCATGGATATGAATTGTTTGCTTGGATTTGGTCGACGTGTTTGGGATATTATCCAGTCGTGGTTGAGGCCTTTTGAGAGGAGGAGAGAGGAAGGAGACAAAAGAGGAGACTGGAAGATGGAAAAAGAAATATTTTTAATAATAATAATAATTGTAATTGTATATCTACTCCCTTTTTCACATATAAAGTGACATTTTTTTAACATATATTATATATTATATATACTCCCTTTTTACATACATATATGTATATAATATACACGCCCTTTTTCACTTTTAAAATGACATAGTATTTTTTTTTTTTTTTGGGACGAGAACTAAAAAAATAGTGTTATGAGATATAAATTGTTTGACATCTTTTATAGTTAAATGTGATTCGAATAATCTTTGTCATTTTTGAAAACGTTTCACTTTAAACAGTACACCTCGATAAAGAAAACGAATATAGATTATCATCATATTTGTACTTATTTTCTATTTAAAGAAAAATGTTCATGGAAAGATAATTCCTAGAAATACCACATGCATTTGTGGGAATTTATATAGTTTTCATGTTTTCTAGGTGGAAATATATACAGATCAATTCTTTATGCTTCTACCAATTTGCAATACAATTATACCTCTGTATTCTACGTCTAAGTTTTAACTAAAATAAAAGTTATTAAAATAAAAGTAAATTAATTTAGTTTTACTGCAAATAAACTACCACAAATCAATATCTAAATAAACATGGCTAGCCAGCTGCAGATCCATATTCCAAATGGTTCACTTGGATAGCCAATTAATGTAAAACAGATTCCCAAACTGCAATGGTATTAATAACAAGAAGGATAGGAGAAAGAAACAACAGAACTGAGATAAACATGGGTCCAAAAACTTGTACAAATGTCTCAAGTTAAGAGGGCATTTCCTCAGTCGATTTATTGCACGCACATCGAAAGAGAGATCGCGAGTTTTTGCTCATACCAACATGATCGGCAGAGTTGCTTCGCGTTCCACACCACGGTTCTGGAAAACAGAGCATAAGCAAATTGAACAGAAAGACCAAGAGAAAGACGGGATGTTACTCGTTTCGGTCCCACTTCATTAGTCCAGGTTTCCTTTTTGGGTTGTCCCACTCAGTTAGTCCACTTTCTTTTTTTAACTTAAAATAATACACTAATATATTCTAGTAGACCTCACTATTTTATACTACTTTACACACAACAAACAACTTTCTTAATCTCCCCACTGAAAATAAAGTGGACTAATGGAGTGGGGCCGATGGAGTGTCATATCCACAAACTGAATGACAAAGCATTCAAAATATACCAAATGATTCGAAAAAATCAATTAGATGGGAGTTAAGAATTACCTAGTGATGATCATCATGACCTTCCCAAGGATGCCTCCAGCCCTAAGAGAATGAAGCTACTCAGAAGATCCTCTTATAATGCTAAGGCATAACACCGATATGAAAAGAATAAACTTTCAACATATAGAACGGCAGAAACAGCGAAACTTACCAACACGACAGGGCCATCTTTCTTTGCCCTATAGAGAATCCAAAACCTGGAAAGAATGGCATGTTAACAGCAACAACTCTTAAGGCAATTTAACAGCTCGATGCTTCAGAGAACCAATTATGCAAGCTACTAATTTAAACAAATCGACATTCTTCATAACTCATTAGTATAACAAGTAAATAAAGGCAGAGTATAAGGATATTAATTGACAACATCATGTGACATCTTAACTGCTAGGCTTTCTATTATATTATTTTTGTCGCATTGTGGTGGAGATGGAGTTCCATTCCATACGACTTGTGGAATGAAAATACATCAGAAGTAAAGATGGATGAATAACACAATGACAGAAAAGGGAGGGAGAAATGGGAGTGATGTAGAAAAGAGAGTAGAGGAAGGTACTAGGAGAGAAAAGAGGAGGTTGCAAAAAGAGTATAATTATACGATGGATTTTATGATCTCAAACAAATTTCACGCGTTTTTAGTTAACTATAAGGGTAAGAATATTTCCATTAGAAATGCTACGAGTTTAAGGCAGATGAAATACGATTATGAATATTTACAATGATGGATTTCACTTCAAAAACATAGCCATTATAACTGAAATTCAAAAACATAATCCATTATTATCATATACATTTCACTTCAAAGTAGTGGTACTAGTATATCATAGCATAACTTAATAGTAATAGTATACGATTATGACTACCCAAATGACAAATATATGACTACCATCTAGGGTCAAATCAAGAATTGGATACTCTCATGGTGAACCCTCCAATAATACAAATATTAGAAGACGCCCAAATGACATATATGACTACCATCTAGGGTAGAATTATGCAGAACTAGAAGGCATGTATCTGCAACTACGGAAGATAGATTGAATGAGGGTAAGAATTATAAACCTGGATAAAGAAATAATCAGCATTTTATAACAAAACCATTTCAGTCACATTAAGGCATGAACAATATCAGCACATCACATTAAAGGCAAGAAGAAAAGAGAATTTGAAATCAAAACGGAGGCAGTAACAACCCAGCTATATTCGAACCAAAACGGAGATTTGCAAACGAGATCAAAAGTAGGAAGAAATCAATTCCAGCTCAACCGTACAGATCCAACACATCGAATCCAATCAATTAGAACTATAATCATCACAGTAAAAAGCCCACCGGATAACAAATCAAAACAAAGAATCATAACTGTATTCAATTTCAATTGTCTATGATCACTACCCTGACACATTTACACTAATTACTCAAAAACCGATCAGCCATTTGACGGTATCACAACATTCCTGTACCCAGAGTAAAATCTAAGATAAGCATTTTTCTCACCACATAACGGCGCAGAGGCCTTTCCCGGTGACGGTGTGCCAGCGCTTAGGCTGATGGATGGTTACGCCTTTGTACGTGATGCCATGGCCGTCTCCTCCACCCATTTTCTCGTCGAACTGCAGACTGAATTTCGGTAGGGTTAACCTCAGAAACTTCGTCGATTTGGGGGAAACAAAATAGAGATCGAAATTGAAATATATTAAACTGCCACCCTAGTTTTTGGACTATCCGATATTGGCCCCATAACTATTCGATATTCTCAATTACAACAATTTATTGGAGAGAAAGTCATTTTTGGTCCTCCATATTGTAGTTCGAATCCTATAACTTTATAGATTTTCTGATTGTATAATATTATAATTTTATAAAATATCTAATTTCATCTTTAATGTAGATTGTCGAAAAAAAAGTTGAGTGAACTACATTCTTTGCCCGAATAATTAAAATTAGACAATTTAAAAATTACTTGATCAAAGGCATAAAAATTACATAACACAAAAAGAAACTGAAGTTGCAATACCAAAATCGAACTCGTTTCATTGTACTTTCATTTGTAATGCTTAATAATACATTAATTTAATAAAAAAATACTTTCATTTGTAATGCTTAATAATACTTTCATTTGCAATACCAAAGTTCTACACTTTATAAAGTTAATGGACCAAAGCCAAACATGATCGTATTCAATCCGGATCTTGGCCCAATTTGTGAGAACACTACATACCCCACCAATCAGGTGGTGCCACGTGTGTTTTTAAAGTTAAACAAACACTATAATATTAACTACATGGCCCACCAATACACACGTGGCACCGCGTGATTAGTGAGACACTGAGTGGTCCTTGCAAAATTGGGTCAGATGATCCCGAGCGGATCGCATTAGAGGACCAAAATCGAACAAATACTCTTGATTTTGTTTTTATTTTATTTAAAGATTTAATAAACATTAGACAACATATCCGTTGTAGTCTAGTTGGTCAGGATACTCGGCTCTCACCCGAGAGACCCGGGTTCAAGTCCCGGCAACGGAATATTTTTTTGTTTCTAAATTATTATTTATTTTATTTTATTTTTTTATGAGTATTCATATTGAAAGAAGCTAATCTATGAACCGAGGCATAACAAATCCAGCCAACTAGTACTAAAATTTCAACAACCTCGTGGGATAAATAGCCTCACCAATACAAGCAGACTTTCATCATCTAAGACGAAATACGATTACAGAAACCCGACGTTGAGAACAGAAAAAAGCCGAATCAAGACCAAAGATCAAGAATCCTTACAAAAAAGAACTAAAGCTTTTGGGTGAGAGTTTGCCAATTACATGGATAAAGGAAGAAGCATCCTCCGCTTCTTCTTCCGCGCAAGTCTCACTTTCTTGGTAATTCTCATCAATAGAAGCAATAGGAGAGTAATGAATATGAAAGTAATAGCGAGCCTCAAGTGGCTAAAGTATAAGGAAACGGCTGAGAAGACGAGGAATGCCAGTATGACAAGCTCCCAGATAACGAAGATTGCAACATCGACCCTGTAATGGAAGTAAGCCACACATTAGAGATCGTATTCAATGACTAAGTCCGGAAAATGGGAAGGCGATAGAAATATATGAATTTACAAGGGATACGAGGGAGATAAAAAAAGTGCGAATCTGATATGGATTTTGAAAATGGGCATATTAGGAAGTTCACAGAATCAAACCTATCAGGCAAGAAAGCAATTACCATTGCAAACTATACAAATACAATGTTATTCCAAGAATGACAATGTCAGCCAGTTAGTAGTTCAACATGACTGACTTTACACAGTATTAGTGTATGACGTAAGGCCCTTCTTCGTTACTTAATGATGGAGTAGTTTCTGGACGAACAAATGAAAATGCCACGATTTTGACTTCACCTGAAAACCCATTCGAGTAAGTTCTTCACTGATATACTACATTATTACCTTAGATTCTATATCTGCCAAACAGAAAGCCAGAAGGATGCATCAATCTATTGATTCTAAGGCTGCTACAGAATATGCTCGAGGCTTCATCTTCTGAAACTTTACTAATACATATACAAGAAATAGGGTCTAATTCATTATAGAATCATTATTTGAATCAATTCATGCTACCCTACATCCTGACAAACTAGTGTAGTATCTCAATGATAATCAAAATCAATAAAGCATATAGCTAGCTGCAAACGAGATTGTATATCCTAATATCCCCATTCATATTTAGATATGTTCCGGCATATAATCGTTTCAATTGAGTTGTATTTAGATTTTATGATATTTTATGCAGATTCCTAGATGCTCCTAGTTACATAAAACCAACTCAACTAACTTGTAGTTTCAGTTCCAGGAATTGATCTGTTTTATCCTTATCTAGTTTCAAGTAATTGCTTTTTCTCACTTCCACTTAGGTAAAAGATTTATCGAGGGAGTTGTCGCCTGGTCGGTGCTATATAGCGAACGCACACTAAGTAGTTTGACCCTATAATGAATGACAACAGCATCTAACTGAAAATCTTCTGCTCTCCACCGCCTCATAATTCATAAATGTGATTATCATAAGAAATTTACAAACAACAGCTTGTGGTTTACATACATGATACATATACCTCAATACACAAGGAAGAAAATCCAAAAGATTCCATCAGAGAATTTTCTTATTCACAATTAGCTACAATTCAATCCAACGTTTGAGAAACTTCAAATTATTAACTCATCTGGCAGAAGGTCTTATACTTCAAACACAATCACTATCAAAAATTCAGATAACATGATATCATATTCAAGATTCACGAATGGAAATGGTTTAACACCTCAAATTTCAATACGAGCAGTGCAATAAAATTGAAATACACGAAAAACCCCAAGATCACATACTGTAGCAAACAACATCCTTTCTAAATTTCCCAACGCTCCACATAAACTATGAAACCCTTCCAAAAACGATAATGAACCGTGAAATATAGACGAAAAGGCCCTAATTCTGTTCATTTTTTCCGACTCTAATTAAAATATTAAAAAAAAAAAAAAAAAAAAAAAGAGCAATACCTAGAAGACACGAGGTTGGAGGTTGAGGAGAAAAACGAAACAGACGCCCAATCATGCTTCGACCGAATCTGATACTCTCTCAGCTGCTCTGCCAAATTCGATCGCGTGATCATTATTCCCAACCTTCCTTCTCCCTTTACCTGCTCCTCTCTCGATTCAGAATATATGTAGAATCCAAATCAGGAAGAAATTCAATTGTTTCTCAACTTGCGGAGGAGGCCGGCGGCGGCAGACGGAGCTGATTACCGGCGACGGGGAGAATCGAAAGAGGAAAAAGGAAAGAAGGAATTTCCCAAAACGTTTTCATTCGGGATTTAATTAATTTGATTTTTGTTTGTCGTGATGTTACAATTGTACGAAATTACCCTTTCGTTAGTTGGGCATAATTTAAACGGTTGACTTTGATAAAAGGCTTTAGCTTTTTTGTAGTCGGCCCAAACTAGCCCAAGTGGCCCGCTATCAGGCAGTATATTAATGGGCCCGGTTATATCCATCCGGCCCGATCCAAATAATAGGCAGGTTTGACATTCATATTTCTTTATAATTAAATTTTCCTTGCAGTTAATTTTTTTTCCCTTCATTCATATATTCGACTTTACCAAGGAAAAATTATTCATTTAAATTTAATAAATAATTACTCGTAGAAAACAAAATTCTATTTTTTCTAACTATAATGACTAAAAGTCATATTGATAATAATAATCCACATAAAAGAGCCAAATATCCCAATATCATCATACTTACGTGCATTATTAACCACTCGGATTGAAGAGCAGCTACTAATATTGTATATTCGTGTATTTCACTATAATTCTTTATGTTTTTTTTAATGTCTTAGAATATGGTATAGAAGGGCTAGTTTCTATCAAGTGTGATGTGTATAGTTATGGTATCATGCTGATGGAAACATTCGCAAGGAAGAAGCCAAGTGATGAAATGTTTGATGGAGATTTAAGTTTGATGGAGATTTAAGTTCAAAGCTCATTTCCAGAGTCGTTAACTCAAGTTATCGATACCAATGTACTAAACACAAAGAAGGCATGTCATTAGAAATCAACGGTTTCTTCTTAAGTGACATTTTAATGATTTCATCCAAATCATGCCAAATCAATTTCAGCCTGTTATCCCAAAAAATAAACAATCAAAAGTTTCAAATATCGAGAAGCTAAGTAAAGCGAACAGCATCACAGAGCATTATTCCAACACTTCTTCTCAAAAATCATCCTCAGCCTTAACTTGAATAGGCAAACACTAAATATAGAACTAAATAAATTTGCATAAGATATCAACGATTTCTTCTCAAAAAAAAAAAAAAACATGTCCACGCTTTTGCGCGGTGCACGGCTAAATATGTGTTGCGTCGTCCGAAATATGTGTTGCGTCGTCTTATGGTTTAATTCATGTAATTCTGGTCTTTTTAGGTTTAAGAGTATTGAGTGTTTGTGTTGATTGTGTAATGGGAAAAGAACAATAAATACATTAGCATGAGTTTAGTCTTATTGAGCGTTGTACAAACTAAAATACATATGTAAGATACAAATACACATTGGCATAGTATACATTTTTGCAAGATTATGCTACTTGTATGATTGTATACTCTACTAGCAAAAATTAGAAAAATTGAAATTAAAGTCACCAAGAACATCCAGCTTGCTTGGCTAAAGTTTTGTTTGAAACGGAGCTCCGGATCCTAAAATAGCCACTATACATAATGACATTAGAGATTGATCTCTACAACTTAAATAGGAAGTGGTTACGTACCAAATCTGTAAATCTGCAATTGAGAGTGATTTTAAAGTTGATTGTACACTAAATAGTTTTGAATTTTCAAAATGGAACCATATTTCGAAATATGATAGCCCTTTCTATATAGACACAAGAAATTAGTACTTTCTTCTGTACAAGATTTTACTATGATTTTTTATGATTTCTTTTGTTGCATTTTGAGATTCTCTCTTTGACCTAGAAACTAGAATTTCTCCTTGATTTCTTCATTATTTATCCTATGATTGATTTCTTCATTATTTATCGTATGATTAAGCGCTGAATATTACCCTGTCCTAGAACTCATAAGTAGACTTATGAGTAGAGTATACTGAACTCATAAATAGACTTATGAGTATAGGTCCCATTTGGAAAAATAACTTAATTAATAACTTATATCAAAAGAACTTATTCTATAAGAACTTTTGTATAAGTATTTAAATTTAATAAGTTAATTGTGTTTGGATACATGCAATAACAATAACTTATATAAGCAAAAAAATAAAATTAAAAAATGTAGTTGTCGGGATTTGATATGGGAACCTCCTAAAAGTTACTTATAAGTTGCCATAAGTTAAATAATATTAACTTATAATTTAGAATAAGTTAAAATAAGTTGTTTAGAATAACTTATTATTTAGAATAAGTTATTTCGATATATTTTTTCTATATAAACGTGCGTAAAATGACTTATCATTTAGAAGAAGTTAAAATAAGTTGTTTGTAAGCTCTTCTAAACGGGGCCATGGTATAGTATGACTAATTTTTATATAGTAAAGTATTAATAAGTATTTTTGTTCATCATAAATAATCCTCATATATTTATACTAAGTAATATGATATTAAATATAAAAATAAACTTATACGAATATTAGTATAAATAAAAATATTAAAGTAATAAAATTAATAGATTAATAAATAATGGGCATATTTCTATCATCGCAAAAAAAATTATCGTTATTACAAACATGTTGTCGCTTCATGAGGTATTTATAACGCATTTGTATATTTGATCTTTTTTTCGGATTTAGCGAATCAGATCCTATCGGATTTTCCCCATATTTAGCGGCGTTAATTTTAAATTTCTTTGCTTCTTCTTTTAAAAAATGATTAATACAAGTGACAGAATCTTCCTAAAACAAAGATAATGGCCGTAAATAATTGATTGACTTGGTTGTATTTTTATGCAATTGTATGTATTCACGCGATTTTCTTTCCTCCTATTCAGAATACACATACATCTTAGACCCATACAATTTTATTCATCGTCATCAAAAAATGGTAAAAATCTTTGTATTCAAATTAATATTTATCACTCTTAATCCTATTACAAAATAAGCATGTGAATATAATCCAATTCCAAATAGAAATGAACTAGATCCGCAGATTTGCACTGTAAAAAACAATTTTATTACAAAATAAGCATGTGAATATAATCCAGATCCGCAGATTTGCACTGTAAAAAACAATTTATCACCAAAACGGTGAAGAAGAATTTAATCCGGTTGGTGAAAAGGTCAAATTAGGGTTTTGAGTAATAATAGTGGATTAAAGGTCAATAAAGTCCTCAGATTTGCACTGTAAAAAATAATTTATCTTCCTTCCAACATTTCATCCAATATTCTTCGTCCTAATGAGTTTTTTTAAGTCAGTCGAAGGAGTTGTTTTCAGAAGAAACTAGGGAGAATATATGATACTTCACAAGAAACTCTCAAATAACGAATCGCGACCGCCATCGGCGATGGAGGTGTTTCGAATGCCGTCGGCAGTCTTGCCGTCGTTGCGGCTGCTGCCCTGGCTGGGATACCTAAGGAAGAAATTTTCATGATGGCGATAGCGACAACACTGACAAAAATATTTACCGATGCGATGGACGTAAATTTTTTATGTTATATTTAATCAAAAAATAATTCAACTTAATAATTGATTGTTTTATTTTATTTTTAGATTGAGATTCGTTATTTTAACGAACCTTCATCTAAAA
>JAPVEC010000290.1:0-11901 GCA_028984105.1 Lavandula angustifolia | reverse complement strand
ATTACGGATTGCTCCAAAGTCGGTTCTACATATGAGATGCAGTCATGTGGATATAAAACATCACTTCATCGAGATCATGTCGAAAAGAAGGACATCGAGAATGGAAAATATTCATAATGATAAATAGGGGCCGACATACTAACTTAGAGACCTCTAGCGGGACCCAGATTCAATGAACTCTTAGTAGAACTAGTCTCTTGGATCCGAGTGACACGGTTCGGTGAGGCGATCACGAGAAAGTATGGAGTAAGGGGAACTAAAACTCGTTAAAGGTTTGAAATACTCGGTGTCACACGGTGGTATCATCGACTACTATATTCGGTGACGGGTTTTGAGAATTTATTCAACATACTTTATTCGGCACTCACCACATTTATTTCCCTCCATTAATTCTTAAGAATGTCATTATGGGTTATTAGTAGAAATAAGGCACGCGAAATATAAGCCGATTTGCATATTTAACACTAACTTTTAAGCGTGCCGAATTAATGCATAAACTTTCATTTTTGCAATTTAAGACATGGTCGGATTCCCAATTTTTCCGACCGCCGTAGTCTTGAGTTGGACGTCTACGTGTACTATGAAACTACAATCGTTTTGTACTAAAAAAATTGGCGAGATTAAAGCATAAACTTTGTAAAAGTTTCAATTTAAGAGCATATCTCATTTAAATAATCACAATTTAAGCATAAACTTTGATTAAAATAGCAAAACAACTTAGCTACCAAATCCTTCACAACCTTCTACCTAATAGAAATTATCTAAAAAACACTTATCGAGTCGATCAAATAAAGAGAAACAGAAAATCCAAATAAATAGAAATTTTGAATTTATTTAAAATTTAATTTGAGTTCTTCTTTGGAATTTATGTCCTTTAATCGATTCTTTTTTGAATTTTATGTTCCTCTTTAAATGATTTCTTCTTGATAACTCCATATCTTATCTTCTTTGCTTGTTTATGCTAAAAAAGATTTATGGAATTAGTTGTCGGTAAATATTTGTGAGTTAAATAAATTTCTCTAATTATTTTTGTTGGTCCCGTGAGTGAGTTCGGGTGTAGAGGGGGGGGGGTGAATACACACTGAATCCAAATTTCTCAACTTTCGAACACGAATAGTCTATTCGGGAAGGTGCTCGTCTTGGAAATAGTTGGCCAACCCGGACAGCTTTATTGCCGAGATCGTGTTAAAGGATAAAAGAGTCTTGGCTCGGTGAGATGCGCTAGCCGGCTAGGTCGAGGTCGGTATCGATCGGTGAGAGTTCGATGTGCGGAATTGTGTAGGCCCAATCCAATTTTAATGAGGAAAACGTTTTATGCGAAGTCTCGGTTCGGTAGATAAGAAGTTGAGTCTTGAGACGGTTAAATCGATTTTAAATATGATGTTCGGTATGCCCGAGTAAACCAATGAAACGGTAAGTAAGCGACACGAGATATTTTTAAAGTGGTTCGGATATCAACAATCCTACGTCTACTTGTCCCCAGATAGATCGGGGAGGCTGTTGATTATGCGAGTTAGTCTCGATCGGCTTGTCCTGCCCTGGACAAAGCCGTGGCTTGGGGATTATCTTGAGCAAGTCCCGAGTTTACAATTCTATCAAACTTTAAGTGTTTGACAAACTTCTCCAACAATGAAGGAGTCCCTTCCTCTGATAAGGATTGGGTTCAAATGTGAACTCCTTCGTCTAAGCTATGGATATAACAAGTGAGCTTAGGATTAGAGGGATAAGGAACGAGAATATAGCTATCTAGAGCGACGAGCAGTGAGGGGTTTTGGCTATAGGTTCGTGTCATGGTCGCTTGGATACTAGAAGCTTATGTCGGTTCGGCTTGGTTCCTTTGAAATTTGGATGTAGTCTTTCGCGAGGAGATAACTCGGTTGATTCTTGCGAAAGTCTTAGTCGTTAATTTCGCTCGTTTGAATGCTCGTGCGTTTCTTGCTTCTACTGCGTTAGGTTCTTGGGTGTTTAGTGTTTTTTCAAATCTTGAATGATCCCTCTGTTTATAGAGTGGAGAAGAATAGATCCGTTGAGACGATCTTCTTCTTTTTTCCTCTCTTTGTGGTATCAAACGGCTCTTTTGTGTAGTAGGGACAATGTCCTTTCCCTCCTTTTACGGAAATATGTTGACTTTAGCTTTAGTAGGTGAGGCGACGCGTGTATGCTTGTCGTTGTCGAGGTGGATGTGGTGGTTGAGGCAGGGACAAACTTGAGGGCAGGCGAAGTTGACTTCTCTCTTCCTCGTACTTGACAGCCTTAGCATTAGCTTATCAAAAGGTCGAGGAACAGTTCGGAAGGCTGTCGACCGATCTTGGGTCGATTTTGTATTCGGTGAGATAGACCTGGTGAGAAGGGTCTTCTCGAAAATCGGCTACGAGTCCGGTGAACTACTCTGGCAGTTCGGTTCAGCGGCTCTCTCGGTATACTACTCTGCTGAGTCCGGTATTGCCTGAGTCTTCTGCCAGTCTTGCCCCGAGGGGCGATGAGCTGCGGCGCCTTGACCGGGCGGGTGTCTGCCCCGAGTCCCGAAACCTCGAGAGACAAATACGAATACAAAGGAATGGTTCTGTCCACGAGATAGGGTTTTGGGATCTTCAAATCTTCTCAACGGTCGAGGAGCACGAGGGCTGCGGCGTGAGTCGGTATAGAAGATAGAATCATTTTCCCACAAGTATGATCATGCGAGGATTGAATCATCACCCAAACAATTTCCCCTATTTGATGATGCCAAAACCTATCATCTATGCTAACACTAAACGGAGATAGAAACAAAACTCCTTACAAATATTACAAGTAGGATCGGTGGAGATGTTCCATCAGGTTCCAGAACTATAAAGCAAGCAGGGAAAAGCGAACAATTTCCCCGTTGCAAACAAAGCAGGCTACTTGAGAATCTATCAACGCAATCGGTGACATGTAATAAAGAGAGTGTGAGCCGGCAATCACTTGGTGATTACGGGTGTTAAAGCATAAAACAAACACGTTTGTATAAACAACAAGTAGTTGTCGAGCCAAAGCGGTGTATAAATATAAGAAATTGATGCAGTCTGATCTTGCTATGCCCCAAGAGAATGAGCTAAAGATCTAAGGAGGAGGGCGCTGAACGACTTCTTGATTACGTCCATGAACTCTTAGTACGATCTTCGGGGAGCGGCACTCCATACATCCACAGTATGTGATCTTCCTTAGCAGCAAGTGCCAAGATCGGCGAGGCTCATCTGTGACAAGTTCTTTCTTGTTAGCAGCTGTGGCTTCACGCCCGGCTTCAATCGTACCAAAGTGTGCTGAGTCATCCTGTCTTCTCGGTGGAGGTATGCATTACAGGTCCCAGGAATCGCCGGCTTCTATACCTTCGAGATATGGCTTTGTCGAGGTATGGGTAGAGTTCGAGTTGATAGCGAACATCCATTCCGTAGTAGCTAGATCCTTGTCTGTTGGACGAGAACCTCCAGAAATAGTTCCTCTTGATGAACTCAATTTTCACATTTTCCCATCTTTGATTGGTGAGGTTGGTATCCATTCATCATTCTTGGCCATCTTTGAAATTTGAGGTCGGTGGCTTCCCAGATTTCTGTATCGTATGGAATATCGGCTTTAGAAGAGCGCTCTCGGCCAGCCTCCTCTTGATCCTTTTCATCGAGCTTCCAAGGTCACGCCTTCCAAGTCATCGTCTCTGCGGCTGAATACGTCTTGCCTCCGCCTCTGTATAGATATCCGTTCATCGGATCAAATATGGCTTCGATTTCATCTCTGCACTTGTGTATCGGTGGCTTCTTGAGGGCTTCTTCGATTGGCGGGGGGAGTACTTAGATCTAGATTTGGACGTACCACACTTGCTAGTACTCTTCTGCTTTGTGCTCCTTTTCCTTTCTCTGTCCTCTTCATCGTTATGATGAGCGGCTTTCTCGGAGGCTTGATCCAAGCAGTTTCTTTCCTCCTCACGGATAGGGCTTTAGTCTTTCCTTTACTTGAGGCTTTGGCTTGTTAAGCGCCCCGGCCTCGCAATTTCTCTGGCCCGACCTACTCATCCAGCGGCTATTTGGGCTTCTTCCTCGGCCCGAGATATGTACCTTAATCGCTTTTCTTTGGAGGGGTTGGAATTTTTAAGCTTTTGTTTGCCCTTGCCTTCTTGAAGCTTGGTGGTGGAAGAGGAGCCTCTTCTTCTTGAGTCCTCCACCGCACATTCGCCGTGCCTCGGCAACCTCCTTAATAATGTCTTTGGGATGCAGGTTGCACTGGTAGTCTGCTTGGGGTCCACGAGCCACTTGGGCCGGTTTCGGAGTTTGTGCTCGCCCGGCCCGAGCATCCACAGGCCTTACCCGGGTCCGAGTGCGAGTTTTACGGGGCGAGTTTTTGCTAATGTCGGCAATAGATTTCTTCTTCTCGAGTCCCTTCTTTCCTTGATGTTTGTCCCCTTCGGTAGTCTAGAAGGTTTAGTGGGAGTCGACTTCATCGATTACTCTTTCTTTCCCTTCACTTCCTTCACTTTCTTTCTCGAGTACCCTTCTTCTTTCCTTCCCCTTTTTGACATCATCCAAGTACGGCCCGGGGGTTGGGATGAGTACCTTCTTCTCTAACTTCGATAAAACTTGGTGGACAAGTCGTCCCGTCAGTTATGCACTTTCTCAATCTTGGTGCGGCTCGTTCCTCTCGAGATATGAGATTCAAATCCTTGTATGTTTGTATGAGAGAGAACGGCTTCTGACTTGAGTTCACTAGTTTCTCACCGATCTTGTCCTCCGCGGCCCGTTGAATGAGGGTCTAGATTTGTTCTCGTGCCTCAGGCTTTGCTCGGTGAATGGCTCGTTATGGGCCAGACCAGGCGATTACGGGAATTGTTCAAGGACCGCTTTGTCCCTCTGGTGTCCCTTGGTGGAGTGCCGAAACTACTGTGCTTCTTGGAGCCAAATCACTTCGAATATTAGAGCGGAGAACATGGGGGGTAGGCGTGTAGAATCTTTGAATTCGGCCCACAAGCTGGAGGGTGGTGGCCAATCACGGAGACTTCTCCCCGCACCTTGTGGGCGCCTTCGCGATTCCCGATTTTGAACTCCTTGTGCGGTTAGAGCTTTGGCTGGCCCGAGCGGGATCTCTTAACGGATGGGCTGGGCGGCGCCTCGTATGTCGGCTCGAGCGGGAGGGCGGCAGGCTGCGCGGACGAGGCACGCGGCCAAGAAGGCTTCTCGGGGCCGAGATGCGGAGTGGTGCTTCCTTCTTGAGTATGGTATCCTTGTCCTGTGGATGTCCCTCATTAAGGCTTTCCGGGGGCCGAATCCTTCAGGTGGGTCCCGGCCGAAATTCGTGGTCGGAGACCCGTCCCGAGGCGGCAGGCCGTGCGCAGCGTCGAATCGGCCAATGATTGCAAGCGTGGCCCCCGCCACCCTAGATTCTCCATTCGTATTGAGGTTCTCGGGCTCACGAATAGCCTATCTCCTCCACCTTGCAATCTCAGTTCTTCCAAGTGGAATTGTTGACGGGAGAGTAGTGATTAGAACAAGGCGTTATTCGAGGCCACTCCCGCAGAGTAGGATCATATGGAGCCTTCTTGCGACTTAGCTAGGGCGAGCAAATCTCAATGAGTCGGCAAGCTGCGGGATCAGGCTTTGGATGATCTCTCGGGAAGCTCACAGAGGCAATAAGCCGTTGCTTCCATCCAGGAAGTCTCTTCGACCTAGCGAGAATCGACTCGATATCAACGAGAAGTCGAGTCTCGGGGAGTCGGTGGTAGGCGGCTGGCCCCGAGGCGGAGGCGCCTTGAAGAAGAGGAGCTATCCCGGAACGTTGGACTTCTTTGCTTTGGGAACTTCGTTAGCCTCTCCACAGTTCCCTCTTGAACTTGTTCCTCGTGGAGAGCGACTTTCTCCGCTTGGCTTGGTCTTACTCAGGATGAGGGAAGACTCGTCCACCAGCCTTGTAGTGGGTGAATAGGAGTTGGTTGTTAGCCACTCAGTAGTAGTCTCACAGTTGTGCCGGTGTATCCGGTATGGCCTTCCCTCGGCCTCTTGGCTGGTGCCTTGGTGATTTTGCCGAGGTGTCCTTTTCTTAGGGTAGTCCTGCGAGGCTTAGATGGGTACGACTTGCGAGGCGGTCTGGGAACAACCAATGCGGGCCGCGGACTTGTTGTAGCGGATTTGAAAGTTATGAAGTATGCTAATGGCGGTTTCAAAGATATGATCGAATATATATTCAAATATGAAGACGAACGGTTTTCGTTCGAAGGCAATTTGAATTTAAACTTACTTTATGATATGGACGGTTAAGATTAGAAGTTATAAAATAGAGCAATGATCACAAAGTCGCCTAAGTCAAAGCCCGGTTGTAAAATAGCCTAGTAGTAACATTTGAAAAAGCATGTCGTTAAATGCGTGCGAGGATTCGGCAAACTTATGTATGGAATGTCGTGCATTAAATGTGAGCCGTTAATATTAAAACAGAAGACCAAAGATATTAATGTATTCTTGAATCTTTGTCATAAAATGCGAAGTCTTGTATTAAATGACTGCGAGTAGAATACGCAAACACAGTCGGTTTGAACATAGTAGTCGGCTGATGCACTCGTGTAGATGGTTTAACATCTAAATGCTTGCCCGAATGTATCGTCTGCGAGTGAGACATTCCCCACTTAACTTGAAATGTCTCTCTCACGAAACCTCAATCTTGGTAGGATTCGGTAGGGTCCAACCAGAGACCTAGCTCTCACTTTGAAAGTTCTGCGAGATCCGGTTCATTGGCTGAGGCTGGTCGGTATATCGGCCCGTTACTTATCGGTATGGATCTTCTCCGTCCCGATATCCTTTTTCTCGACATGGTCGCGAATGAAGTGATGTACGATGTCCGCGTGCTTGCATCTCGTGTGAAGTACGGGGTTGGTAGATTGCAATATCTTGAGTGCATCAGCGAAGAAAATCGGCACTTCATTCGAATACGTCGAATAGTCTCTCAGCTCTATGTCTCGGCCCAAAAGGATCACGGCGCGCGACAGCTTCCGGCCAGCCGTGTATTCGAAGCTTCGGTAGTCGGCGTAGCTGCGAGTGCATTTTCTTCTGCAAAAACCAACGAGATCGGCTCTTGCCAAGGGAGCCCGGCATGTTCTACGAAGTTGATTTTCGGTCTGATACTACATCCGCGTAGTCGGCATCAGAATAACTGGATTAGTTAATAATATCATCTGTTTGGATACCCCGAGACCCATGATCGGGTGTTCCTTGTAGATATACGGAGAATCTGCTTTGGATGAGTCCGTATGACTGCGCTTGGGATTCGCTGAAATCGAAAGCACGAGAACACCTACAACATAAGTTAATGATAGGAGACGAGTAGCTAATTAGATATAATAAGAGAACGAATTATAGCAGTATTCGGTTTGGTGCTCGATACTCCCTCTTTATCAAGATCTATCTTCATATTCGTGTTCATCGAGGATCTTGATTGATTTGCCGGATGTGCGGCCCGAATCTTTTGATGAGGTCTCCAGTGTTAATATTTGCCTTGGTTGATGAGCGTTCCCTTTTCAGGTTACTTGACTTGAAAACCAAGGGAAGTAGTTCATTTCACCCATCATCGACATCGTCGAACTTATCCTTCAACATCTTTTTCAAATTGCTGACAGATGATGACATTCTTTGATCAAATATAATGTCATCCACGTAGATCTGCACAAGTAATGTCTTCTTTCCGGTCCGAATCCTGAATAGATGCGGTCTACTTTGTGCACTTTAAGAGAAACATTTACTGAAGAAGAAACTCGGGACGGTGTCGTGCCAGCACTGAGGTGCTTGTTTTAACCCGTATAGAGCACTATGCGAGGTGCTATACTTGATGTCCCACTGGAAGCTCGGGCGGTTATTCTACATAGACTTCTTCTTTCAACACGCCCGTTCGTGAGCGCTTGAGACTTCACATCCATTTGATAAACTACTGAATCTTTGATGTGTTGCGTAGGCTAGGAATGGTCTAATTGCCTCCAATCTTATGGCTTCGGAGCGAAGTTTCTTCGAAATCTATTCCTTCGGCTTAGCCCAGGTAGCCTTTAGCCAGGCACTTGCTTTGTTCTGACTATAACGTTGTTTTAAATCTCGCTTGTTTTTGAAGACCCGTTTGGTTCCGATGACATGTTGATGCGGGATGTCGTACGCAAGCTCCACGGCCCTCTATTTCTACGTGAGCGGTTGGCTCCTCCTGCCATAGCAATAGTCAGATCCAGCATCTTTCGGTGTATCCTCCAATAGTCCGAGGCTCTTCCAATAGACAAGCGAGGAGAAAATAATGCGCTTTCTCCTTGCCCAGAATGACGGATCTTGTGCTGGACATTTCTTTGAAGGATCTCCGATGATTAAATCGGCGGGGTGAGCATCGAGCCCACGATCTACGATGTTTCAACTCTTCATCGAAACTTGTTCAACACGAGATAGTAGGTAGGTTAGGCATTTCGGTTGTACTGTTAACGAGATTGAGTAATTCGGTAACAAGAGTATGGTCCTGCTTGAGTCTCGCCGGGTTCGAGAGCATTCATCTCGGAACATTTACTAGGCGTTCCCCACGAGGTGTTGCTCTCGGTAGTGTTGGTCTCCCGGTTACCTCAACGGTTTCTTCATCGACCTGAGTTACCTGGGATTGATTCTGTCCGGGAGAATCAATCTGTTCGCTACCTTGCAGTCGGATTGAGGTCGGTAGAATTTGTCTTCGAGTTTCTTAAATCACGAGATACGTCATCCCAGCTTTATAGGTTTGGATCTTTTGATTTGTGCTTTTAAGCTTAGATCCCGTGGCCCCTTTCTTGATGTCCTCCCAGTTAAGAATTTGAGTTATTGCTCTTGTCTTGATGGCAAACTCGTTAAAAACAGCATGAGGGCTTTCCTCCTCGCAAAGTCCGATAGTTGAATACTAAAGCTTTGCTCACTCGAGAGTATCACCAGAATGCTCACGATAAAACATGCTATCAAAAGTCTTGGTGATCTTTCCCATTATTGTGAATAAAGCATGAACAACCAAAAATATGGAAATAAGATAGAGAGGCTTCTGCCGTTCCATAGTTCATATGGTGTTCTCTTGTCCTTGCTTTGTCCAGTAAGATCGGTTACTGAGTGTAACATGAAGTATTAGTAGCCTACGCCCTGAGAATTTGGTTGGGAGTCGTGAGTGCACGAGGTAGAGTCCCTGTGTCGCCTCTTTGGGAGTTACGATTTCTTTCGTTCGGCAGCTCCCATTGCTTGAGGTGTGCGTGCGGCGAAGTCTCATGCTCTGTTCCCTTACACGCTGCGAACTCCTCTACCATGGAATTGAGGAACTCGTTCCTGCTGTACTGAACGTATTTTTCGATCTTGGTATGCTTCGACCGACGAGGCTTTTCGAAGCGTTAGTAACTCTGTTTTGACGATCGAGACTTGTTGGCAATGAATATGACCCATGTTGCTTAACGCGGTAGTCATCTATGACCACTAATGCGTATTTTCCACGTTCCTCGTCGTCCTTTGCTGGAAATTTGGACCGAACAAATCCGTATATAGCGGTTGAAGGATTCCATCTTGTGGAAGCCGATGGGGCCCGGAGGATTTTTGATTCCTTGTTTGCTTTCCTTCCCGAGACAGCTGCTACTGTCAGTGTCTTTGCTTGAATACTTCTTCGGCGGGTCCCTTGCTAGATTGTCTCTTGCAAGCTTGTTGAGCGATCTTAAAGTTGAGATGGTGGGTCGCTTACGTTGCCTTAGCCACCCAGATGCGGTTGTGCGTTTCTTAGCCCGATAAGCAGCTTACCGGTTCGGGGTTCCGGTTCGGCCACATATATGTTCTTGTCAGGGAACAGATAACAACGTTGTTTCCTGTGGATTTATCAATAACATCACGAAACCTTGGCGTCAAATATCACTTTCTACATTTGAGTTATCACAAAATTGACTAACGAGAGAGAAGATTATCTTGCAGAGTCCTTCAGCATATGATACTCTTGGAACGTTGTAGCGAGTTCAATCTTTGATGTTTCATATCCTCCGGTATAGCACTTTTTGCATTGTCTCAGGGCTCAGTGCAGGTCCTTCTTCGGTGATATAATTCTTGATGGAGCTCCTTTGGTATGTCGTGTGCTTGAAAGGCATCCATTGTCCACATACCGTGGGTCTTTCACCTTTTCTGGCAATATATTAGGTACCCTTTATTTTGATTTTGGGTCCTTAGATGTTAGTTATTTCCAATCTGTCTAACTTGAGTGGTTTGAGACATTTCTTTCCATAGGTCAACATGCTGGTGGTCATTTGACTTACGAGGCACGAGAGGTTCGGGAGTCGATCTTCGAGTTGGTGGGCTAGCGACCTTTGCCTTACGTCGACCTTTTTCTTCTTCGACCTTTGAGCCTCTTCGGACTATGGGATCACCGTAATATAGTCCATGCCGAAGCGAGGATCGTCGGCTTCGAGTCCGTAATGATACGCGAGATTTGATTCTTGGTTCCCCCGCCCCACATTGGCTTGGGTTTCATGGCATTGATCTTCTTGTCGGAGTCTTGATGTGTAGGATGAGGTGCTTTCATCTTGTTTGTTTTCTTTGCTAGGGGTTAGAGTATATCTAGATTTGATAGTCTCCCTAAGACAAATCTCTAAGCCGTGTGCCGAGTGTCTTGGGCGGATGAGGAAGCTCCTGGGCTGAGATCAGGTGTCTTGGAGTGCTTTGGCTTATTGCACTAGTATAGCCTCGATTTCTTCTCTGCCCCGTATACCTCTCTAGGTCAAATCAGGTTTCCTCCGGAACATCATCACTTTCTTGAGGTGCGTCGTGCTCGATTTGAGTCTGGCAGTTCTTGCTTCGTGGAGCTCGGTTTAGTATCTTTACGTTACAGTACATTGGTGGGCGAAATGGAGTATTCTTGATCTTTGAGGCTGTCCCGTGGAGAGTTTATCTCCTCCACGAGTCTCAGCAAGTCCTTCGGCACCAGTATGTGACTCTCTGAAAGTCTCGATTCTCCACTTTGGGGTATCCAACTCCTGAGAAGAGTCTTCTTGAGCTACGAGACTCATCGAATTTGTTGTCCCAGTAGATCTTCATATGCGGTCAGGATGTCCAAATTCCCATCTGCACCTGAAATAGTATCGTGTGTGCGGTGTGAAGAGGTTAAGCTGGTTCATGAGAATTTACCTCATCCTCTTCGCACACCATCCTCACATTTCGATTGATTCACTTCATGCTCTAAGGCCATTTGCTTCATGTCAGATGAATCCATAAGGTAGATCTCTTGAAGGTGGTCAGTTTTTACTTGACTATGTAGGATTGTCTTTTAAGGTGAATTTCTCTCTCTCCTTGCCCCTTGCGTCTTTGTAGCGTTCGGCCTTCTGCGGGCTCGGGACAATCATGCGATAATGTCAGGCTTCTTGCGGTTAATAGCCAGTGATGACTTTCTTCTTTGCTTGCACTATCCCTTGAGGGTGCTGAGTCGTCTTTTCTTTACGCATTCGAGGAAGATTGAGTATCGGGAGCGCGTTTAGGTGTATATTCGACTTACCTTTTGTATCTCGGTATGCTTTGGGTGGAGTTTTCTACGCCTTTCTTTCTCCTTACGATACTTCGGCTGCACGACGTAGCGTGCCGCAGAGCTAGACTTCCTTCTTGTAGGCCCGTTGGTGAGGCTCGATCTTTTCTGATGGGTAGTCTTGCTCGTAGCGGAGATACTATCTTGTTTGTAGCTTTGAAAGCATGGTCAATCTTCGTATCGGCTTCAGCTCTCGGCTTTCTTTGAGGTGCGCAGAACTACGCCTCCTCACACACCTGCAATTACGAAAAGATGGTCGAGGACACATCATCTAAATCAGAATGTCCGCAACCAAAGTGGCAAAGGTGTCCGGTCATCGTCCGTGGTGCCTGGGAATCTTGATTCATCTTTGAGTTCTTTGAATATCTTTCCCGGCCCGTTGATAAATTG
>JAPVEC010000142.1:10000-15000 GCA_028984105.1 Lavandula angustifolia | reverse complement strand
GAGTCAGCGACTCAAGGCACCGAGCTCTTCATACTATGTTTTCACATGAGGTCACTGATGGGAATCTTCTACCGATAAAGGTCACTCGGAGACCCGAGGACACGAGCTCTTACAAACCGATGACATGGGGTTCTGAATTTATCTTCCTACCGAGTTCGTACCAACAAGTACCCCTTACAGGACTCTTGCCAAAAACAGATAACAAAATAAGAACGAAATCCAAACTATTATATCATCTAGTCCGAAAGACAACACATTAAGGGTACATGAGAGGTTTTGGGATCTTCAATTCCATAGCGACAAATCACTACAATCTCCCCCATTACCGAAATAAGCAATAAGTCCTAATACATGAACTACTGATGATAGTTCAAAGTACCCTCAAAGTGATGATCTAAGCGATCACTGACTCATAACCCAACAGAGAGAGAGAGAGAGAGAGAGAGAGAGAGAGAGAGAGAGAGAGAGAGAGAGAGATGAGATGAGATGAGATTAGATGAGATGAGATGAGATGAGATGAGAGTGATGAAAGAGAAAGAGTGACAGAGGAAATTTTGACAGAAGGAAAGATAGAAGGCTAAACAGTAAGAAAGAGAGAAGTGAGAAAGAAATAGAGAAGACGAAACAGTAAGAGTGAGAGAAGAGAGAGAACTGAAAAAGAAAGAGAGATAGCAAAACAGTAAGAGAGAGAGAGAGAGAGAGAGAGAGAGAGAGAGAGAGACAGAGAGAGAGAGAGAGAGAGAGAGAGAGAGAGAGATAGAGAGAGAGAGAGAGAGAGAGAGAGAGAGAGAGAGAGAGAGAGAGAGATGAGATGAGATGATGATCATGAGAGAAGGAAAGAGAGAAGGTGAAAAAATTAGAAAGAGATAAGTGAGAAAGAAAGATAGAGGAAGAAAAAGTAAGAGTGAGAGAAGAGAGAGAAGTGAGAAAGATAGAGAGATGCAAAACAGTAAGAGAGAGAGAGAGAGAGAGAGAGAGAGAGAGAGAGAGAGAGAGAGAGAGAGAGAGAGAGAGAGAGAGAGAGAGAGATGAGATGACATGACATGATGATCATGAGAGGAGGAAAGGGAGAAGGCGAAACACTAAAAAGAGAAAGGTGAGAAAGAAAGAGAGAAGAAGAAATAGTAAGATTGAGAGAAGAGAGAGAAGAGAGAAAGAAAGAGAGAAGAATTGACAAAGTAAGAGCGAAGAACAAACAGTAAGAGTGAGAGAATAAAGAGAGGTGACAAAGACAGAGAAAGCAAAATAGTAAGAGAGAGAGAGAGAGAGAGAGAGAGAGAGAGAGAGAGATGAGATGAGATGATAATCATGAGAGAAGCAAATTGAGAAGGTGAAACAATATGAAAGAGAGAAGTGAGAAAGAAAGACAGAAGAAGAAATAGTAAGAGTGAGAGAAGAGAGAGAGGAAAGAGAAGAGAGAAAGAAAGAGAGATAGTGAAACAGAAAGAGAAAGAGAGAGAGAGAGAGAGAGAGAGAGAGGGGGGAGATGAGAGAGAGAAAGAGAAAGAGAGACATAGGAAAAATGGAGAAAAGGAAAAAAGAGAAGGCAAAACAGTAAGAAAGAGAGAAGAGAGAAGGCAAAACAGTAAGAGTGAGAGAAGAGAGAGAAGTGAGAAGAAAGATCGATAGCAAAACAGTAAGAGAGAGAGTGAGAGAGAGAGAGAGAGATAACGAAACAGTAGGGGGGGGGAGAGAGAGAGAGAGAGAGAGAGAGAGATGAGATGAGATGAGATGAGATGAGACGATAATGATGAGAGAAGGAACGAAAGAAGGCGAAAGAATAAGAAAGAGTGAAGTGTGAAAGAAAGAGAGAAGAAGAGAGAATGAAAGAGATAAGAAGAACCAATATGTGTTGGGTGATGATTCTATCCTCAGCACTGTAATACTTAGTGGGAAATGATTCTATCTTCCGTACTGATACGCGCTCAGTAGGCTTATGCTCTGAGTGAATCTATGAAGATTTGAAGATCCTAAAACCCTATCTTGATTGGTGAACCATTTCGTTGTAATCATATGTCTCTCGGGGGTTCAGACCGTAGACACTCCGTTCGGGTTCAGCGTTCAAGATTATCGCCCTCGCACTGATGTAGAAGACTCAAGAGATACTCGGACTCGGCAGAGCAAGATATCGAATGAGAGTCGGCAGAACCGAACTCAAGCAGAGTAGTTCACCGTACTCGAGCTGATCTTCAGTAAAGCCATCTCAAGATATTTGCTACCGAATCGAAGATCGACTAAGAACGCCGGACAGCTTTCCCGAACCGTCGATCTTTTGAATGACAATCAAGATAGTCAAATACGAGGAAGAGAGAAGTCAACTTCAAGATGCCTCGAAGTTTGTTCTATCTCAACCGCTTTGTAAACCTCGACGAATGACAAGCGTACACCGTCCTATACCTACTAAAGCCGCAAGTCAACAACTTTCCGTAAAAGGAGGGAAAGGACACCGTCACTCTACTTCAAAAGAGCCGTTAGCTACCAAAAGAGTGAGATAAAGGGATCATCGTCTCCAACGGATCTTTCCTAATCTCTTCTCTATAAATAGAGGGATGATTCAAGATTTGAAGCTCACAACGAAAACACGAGAACATAAAAAAAAGGAGAACACACGAGCATTCAAACGAGCAAAACCGAAAAGCCCTAAGTCTTCCGCAAGAACTCGAAGAACACTTCTCCGGCGAAAGACTACAATCTAGCTCTTAGGGAAACAAGCTAAACCGATATACAAAGCCTCTAGTATCCAAATGACGTTACACGAACTTAAAGCTTAACTCAGCTGTTCGTCGTTCTAGAAGCAACACTCTCGTTCCCTATCCCTCTAACCCTAAGCTCAACCGATTATATCCATAGCTTAGACGAAGGAGTTCATCCTTGAACCTGATCCTTATTGTAAAAAGGACTCCTTCATAGTTGGAGAGTTAGTCAAACGCTTCAGCCTTGATACCTTTGTAAACCGAGACTTGCTCAAGATAAATTTTAAGACGCGGCTTTGTCCCGTAGTAAGCCGACCGAGACTAACTCAAGATAATAAATAACGTCATGATCTTTCTGGACAGCGGGACGTAGGATCCCGTGTATCCGAACCACTTTAAAATCTCTCGTGTCTCGCTTGCTCTCTTATTTACTGTTGCATTGATTTTAACCGTTCATACCGAAAATTATCCTTTAAAATCATTCAACTAAGTTTCAGCCGATCTTAACCGCTTATTCTTCCGAACTCGAAACTCGTTTTGATAAAACGCTTTTCCACTCAACCAGTTGGGGCCTACACATTTCCGCACCACCGAACTCCAACCGAAGATACCGACCTCGACTAAGTCGGCTTAGCGTGTCTCGGAGAAGTCGTATCTCTTTGCCTAACACGGTCTCGTAACGTACTGCCTGGTTCGCTGAATTCATTCAAGCATGACACCATCCCGAATAGGACTGTTCGGATTTCAGTTGAGAAATCGGTTTCAGGTGTATTCACCCCTCCCCCCCTCTACACTTGAACATGCTCTCGGGACTAACAGTATGAGTGAGAGAAGAGAGAGAAGTGAGAAAGACAAAGAGAAAGCAAAATAGTAAGAGAGAGAGAGAGAGAGAGAGAGAGAGAGAGAGAGAGGGAGAGAGATGAGATGAGATGAGATGATGAAAGAGAAAGAGAGACATAGGAAAAATTGAGAGAAGGAATGAGACAAGGCAAAATAGTGAGAAAGTGAGAAGTGAGAAGAAAGAAAGAGACAAGAAGAAATAGTAAGAGTGAGAGAAGAGAGAAAGAAAGAGAGATAACGAAATAGTAGGGCAGAGAGAGAGAGAGAGAGAGAGAGAGAGAGAGAGAGAGAGAGAGAGAGAGAGAGAGAGATAAGATGAGATAAGAGTGATGAAAGAGAAAGAGAGACAGAGGAAAAATTGAGAAAAGGAAATAGAGAAAGCAGAACAGTAGAAAGAGAGAAGTGAGAGAGAAAGAGAGAAGAAGAAGAAACAGTAAGAGTGAGAGAAGTGAGAAAGAAAGATAGATAGCAAAACCGTAAGAGAGAGTGAGAAAGAGAGAGACAGAGAGAGATGAGATGAGATGAGATGAGATGAGATGAGATGTGATCATGAGAGAAGGAAAGAGAGAAAGCGAAACAATAAGAAAGACATATGCGAGAAAGAAGGAGTGAAAAGAAATAGTAAGAGTGAGTGAAGAGAGAGAAGAGAGAAAGAAAGAGATATAGCGAAACACTAAGAGAGAGAGAGAGAGAGAGAGAGAGAGAGAGAGAGAGAGAGAGAGAGAGAGAGAGAGATGAGATGAGATGAGAGTGATGAAAGAGAAAGAGAGAAAGAGGAAAATTTGAGAAAAAGGAAAGAGAGAAGGCAGAACAGTAAAAAAGAGAGAAGTGAGAAAGAAAGAGAGAAGAAGAAACAGTAAGAGTGAGAGAAGAGAGAAAAGTGAGAAAGAAAGATAGTTAAACAGTAAGAGAGAGAGAGAGAGAGACAGAGAGAGATGAGATGAGATGATGAAAGAGAAAGAGAGACAGAGGAAAAATTGAGAGAAGGAATGAGAGAAGGCAAAATAGTGAGAAAGAGAGAAGTGAGAAAGAAAGAGACAAGAAGAAATAGTAAGAGTGAGAGAAGAGTGAGATGAGAGAAAGAAAGAGAGACAAATAAACAAGAGGGGGGAGAGAGAGAGAGAGAGAGAGAGAGAGAGAGAGAGAGAGCTGAGATGAGATGAGATGAGATGAGATGAGATGGGATGCGATGACAGTGATGAAAGAGAAAGAGAGATAGAGGAAAATTTGACAGAAGGAAAGAGAGAAGGAAAAACAATAAGAAAGAGAGAAGTGAGAAAGAAAGAGAGAAGAAGAAAAAGTAAGAGTGAGAGAAGAGAGAGAAGTGAGAAAGAATGAGAGATAGCAAAACAGTGAGAGAGAGAGAGAGAGAGAGAGAGAGAGAGAGAGAGAGAGAGATGAGATGAGATGAGACGTGATCATGAGAGGACGAAAAAGAGAAAGCGAAACAATAAGAAAGAGAGAAGT
>JAPVEC010000282.1:0-12303 GCA_028984105.1 Lavandula angustifolia | reverse complement strand
CAAGTTAAAAAGATTTTGGCTAGTGCACTTTATGAATACGATTTATGCAAGATATGATTTTTGTAAGATGTTTGTATGCGGTCAATAAACAAGTAAACAACACAAGCAATTTTTAACGTGATTCGGATACGCGAGATCCTACGTCACGGTCTGCTTGGAACGGGAGGTCTTGTTGATTAATCCGAGCAAGCCTCGGCGCAAGGTATATCGGTGCATTTAGACGAGACCCTTCTAAGTTATAGTCCTTAGCAACTTTTACAAATCAAACCTAAGTTTGAAGGGGAGGGGAATTTCTCCAACTAGGAAGGAGTTCTTACAATAAGAACAATCACTAAAAGTGAACTCCTTCGAGAATCTAAGCTATAGATATGAACTTTGAGCTTAGCTAGAGAAGAGGGATCTAAATAACTCTAGAGAGAAGAACTAAAGGTATTCTATTGAGCAAGTTCTTCGCTGGATTTATCTTGAATGCGCTAGAGTTGTTTCGAAAGCTTGAGCGTTTGTCCCTTTTATTTCCCGTGCGTGGAGCTCGGATTTTCTTCTCTATTTATAGTCGTGACCCAAGCATTTGCCTGTTGGAGAGGACGATGCCACTTGTCACAAGCTTCCAAAAAAAACGGCCATATATTCGAATTGTTGCAGCAGAGTTGTTGATATCTGTTCATGAGAGCAGCTTTAGTTGGTCAGAGCAGGTAGTGTGTTGACGCCTTCTCATTGGTCGAGGTTTGTTGTAGGTGAGATATGTCAGACATTGGTCTTCATCGGAGTTGACTCTCACTTATCCTCGTATGATCTTCTGCTGACTTTCGAAATGATGTTGAAAGCTGGGTCGTTTCCTGTCGGTTACAGTAGACTTAATGCGGCCTGCTCTTCTTCGCTCCGAGTCGGTTGATAGAGTCGTTCTGCGAGTGTAGTCGGTGATGATCGCGAAGGTACTGAGCTTTGTACATAGGGTTCTTCTACTGCGGTGTTTGTCGGTGATAAAGTGTCTTCACCGAGCGAAGATCGGTGATGACTTAAGAACACAAGCTCTTACACTGATGACGTGGGGTTACGGAGAGTAAGCTTCCTACTCAAGATCAATCCAACACTTTACCCCGTAAGATAAAGAAATTGAAATCGGTCCCAGCCTTTATTACATCATCTAGTTCTATCGACACTACACTACCGATACCAGTGGGTTTTGGGATCTTAAATTCCATAGCATGAACACTATGATTTCCCCAATATTATTTTACCCAATAAAATGCTCGGGATCATCTATCGACTCATAACCTAACAAAGATCAATAACATAATATGCACCAATTAATTGTTAAGCAAAATTCATATATACATGCATTGTTTGTAAACTATACTGAATAAGTAAATCTTGCATTCATAACAATGGAAGACATATAGCATATATAATTGATAAATATGTTGAAAATTAAAGTGAATTAAAAATGATTAGATTTGGAAATAGAAAATGAGATGGCTACTTATGTGTACATTTTGATTCAATCGTGGCAAGCCCACTCCTTGCTTATATTAATTAGGAAAATGTGGCCTAAATAAGTGTTCCATTGAATATTAGACATATATATACATGTTCAACAATATGGAAAAAAGAAAAGACTGGTTAGTTTTATTTGCCATCAAGTATTAGCTATAACTATAATGCTGATTGGGAATCTCAATTGCAAGTGATTAACGTTTTGAATACAATGAATTTAATAATATATAATATATTTTACAAAGCACCGCTCATCTTCGTATGGTTCAAATAAGTCTAAAAAGATTATAATATTTTACAATTAATTTTTTTTAAAGATATAATTATTATATAGTACTCCCTCCGTCCCACAATTCTTGTCCCCTTATTCCTTTTCGGGACGTCCCACAATTCTTGTCCCCTTACTTAAAATAGAAATAAATTAGTCTTAAATCATTTTAATTAGTACTGCTAATTACACAATTACTACATCACTAATTATTTCAACCTTTTTACAACTAAATACACTACTCCACCTTATTACAACTAAATACACAACTCACACCCCCATTCACATCTCAATCTCGAACCCCCAGATCTGCGCCACCTTCATCTTCATCCTCCTCTAACCACTAGATCTCGCCGCCTTTTGTCGAAATGATGAACAAAGAGCCAAGCTCCGGCCTCTCCCCATCTCAAAGCACCGATTGTGGAAGTTCATCGGCTTCGTTGGGCCGTTACGAGCGACTCCGTCGGCGCCGCTCACACCGCGCATGATGAATTCGACCCAATCTCCGGAGTTTACATCCTCGGCCACAAGTGCAACGTATACTACGCCAAGTCAGAGAAAGCCCTACATTTCCGACCGGGGTGACGCGGAAGCCGACGGCGGCGAGAAAGAGATCTCGCTCCAGGTGGAGTCAATGCTCGAATTCATTGGTCGATTTTCCTTACTCGGCCTCCTGCGGTCCGGATACACAAAGCAATTTCCATGGGTTCGATGAGTCGAGCCCTAACCGGCCTTATTTCAACGCCGGCTATGATCCCTTACGGGAGGAGACGCCGTGGCTTCCGAAAAACGAAAGCCAATACCTCGGCTTGGATGAGTCGAGCGTCGGCTGGCACCTTATTTCGATGCCGGCTACGATCCCTTACGGGAGGAGACGCCGTGTATTCCTGAAAGTGATAGCCAAGCCAACATCGATGAGCAATACGGCGAGAAATGTGGCTCTAACGTGCCTGATTGGGTGAGATCTTTCCCTATTTTTATTTCTCGTCTTTAATACATTGATTGAATGTTGTGGAAGATGCGGTTTTCTTGGTCTAAAATGATAATACCACTGCTCACTCTATGATTAGGTGGAACATATCGGTGAAATCCATACCTTTTAAATTGAGATATGTTCCTTAGGTTTGGAAACCGGTTGTTGTTGCAGTTCTTTGCTACAAGTGATTGTTTATTGTTGTTGTACTTCCCGCTCACTCTTGTTGTGATTGTTGTTGAGATTGCTTCTCACCGTAGGTGATGTCCGAAAATAGTTTATAAAAGTCGAAAACAAATGTGCATGCCATTGTGTAAGATAAGCTTGTCATAGTAACATTACATGTGAAAAGCTTATTTGGTTGTGGTTCCAAATATGAACTATGCAATGGCGAGATGCTATAAAAAATACTAATGTAGGGAATCAGACATACACATTCTATACAAAATACTACTCCCTTCGATCCGTTTCACCGACGGATGCTATACAAAATTATGCACGGATTCTATACAAAATACTACTCCTCGTGTTAAATCTGCTTTCACGAATGATTTCTATACAAAAAACTTCCAAATTATAACCTCAACCTAGTCCACAACTCTTCTAACCCTTCCTCACGGCCCATTCTCCAACGGATATGTTATGCTCTCCCTTACCAAATCCGGAGAAACTTCCAAATATGTAGGAAGTTCATTCCGTCCGAGCAAGGCCTCTTTCCTCATATGAGGAATTTTGTAGGTATTATGCCCCTTAACATTCATTATCTCCACCATACAACACTGCAAGCTTAAGAATACCTTATTTAATGTCATAGAGGACAATTGAGAGTATGAACCGAAACCGCATTAATTAACTCATCAACTTTGGTGCACTCGATTCTATTTGAATGCTCTGGAGGTGCCCTAAACCACCCAAGATCATTGACATTTGTGTCGGGTGAATTGGGTGGCTGTTGTACAATTCTTATGTCAAAGCCCTCTATTGTAGTTCTTTGCCCTAAAGTCCGGATCGATATCTAATATGTGTGGTCGCGCATTGTCCCGTTGTATGAATATTGTTTTATCTCGTTGTAGGAGGCCATGTAGATCTAATTGCAGGGAGTATCTCGTGATCAAAAAAATACATAAAAGTTAATAAATCAAACATGGCCAAATATAATTTTTAGAGTATGAAATTTTTGTTACGTTACTCATGCACATGTGTTATAGATTACCTCATTTGCTTTGCCATTGCATTATCTATGGCGAGAATCCAGAATGGATTCGGATTCTAGGTAGAATGCGAAGTCCGCAATGTCTTTGCCATCTTTGGATTTTCATATCCAAAGATGCAAACTTGTTAACTTGTTTGTTTGTACAAACAATACAAGGACAATTACAACATTATTGTGCGGACATTAGTTAGAATCCGAATTGGGATTCGAGGTTGTAACTTCAAAGTTTAAATACCTACAACTCTAATTCGGAATACATAAACATTACATCATACCGATCTAATTCGGAATAGATGCTTTATACTAAATGGTCTCGCTTTGCATACCGACTTATGATACACTCTTTGATCACCCGTTTTGTTATGGATTCAATAGGTTTAGTCTCCAAAGTTCCTTTACATCGATTTTTGCTTCCTCTAACAACCGCAACTTGTTGTGTGAAGGGAAAAATCCCTATTTTGCCATCAAACTGAACCGAACCATCTTACGCAAATGTAGGCCTAGCAACCGCACACATGAACATCACTTTACGTATGAATTTTTTGTTACAGCGGGACCTATGTGGCTCCATCTCTCGTAGGAGTTAGATAGTATACGTGTGCGGCACTTACTTAGATAGAACCACTTTTCATCTATGTGAACCGTGTTTTGCATACTCTTGAATTTAATGTTTTGCATGATGCGTATTATACTCAAGTGAGTCAACCGAAAACCGTAACCTTTCTAATTGATTTTCTATTGTCAAGAATGGCTTTATTGCACTTAGGAGTGAGCTTTGATTAGACCATTTTTTACCCATCTCCACACCGTTGATTTGCTGCAATTGATGCCATTAGCTAGCTTCCTTATAGTGGCTCTCTTCTGCACACTCAACCTCTCTATTGCTTCTAAATCAATATGCACTGTCTTCTTATGTTTTGCAGCTTTCTTTTTAGACTGTAAGTACACTGCGTGTCCCTCATTTCTTTGTTCTTCTGCTGCAGCCCACAACCGGCCAACGGTCTTCGGATGACACTTGAACTTCTTCGCAGCTGCAAGCTTGATGCCTCTTGCGGGTTTACCATTGCTCTCATTTTGCATAATCCATTGGATTATGCCATTTCTCTCATCTGATGTTAAATCTTTTCTCATTTTGTTGCTTTCTGTTTTGGTAGAGGATTTTTGATCTTTTCTGAATTTGTGGTGGAGTATATATAGAGAATATATGTGGAGGGAATTTTGAATATTTTTTGGCTCCATTTGCTAAATTTGGAAAATCCCTCACGGCTTCTATTGTTAGCTGTTTGTGGATGATCAATTTTCGGTCATGGATATCAGTATTTTCGGTTTTGGATGCTAAATTTGGAATGATCAATTTTCGGTATTTCATGCTAGTATTTTTACTATTCTTATTGTTAACTTTTGTTCATGATAAATTTAATTTTTAAGTAGTTAATTTGATGAAATTAACTACTGTTAAATGGTAACATAAAAATCTTGGGACAAAATAATTGAATGTTTATTGTATGAAACATTAATTGCAATCAAATTAAAGAAGAGAGAGAAATTAATACAACTCACTAATTGTGAAGGGACCCACACAACTAACACCATTAACAACTCTCCTTAAATCCCGTCTTAGGAAAGAAAAGGGACAACATTTGTGGGACGGAGGGAGTATGAATTAAAGCATTAAAATTATTATAATATTTTTGGTTCGGTTAACCAAGGCTCAAACCAAAAACCAAACCGAAAACCAAACTTATAATTAATGAAAACCAAATACCAAACCAAAAAGTTATGGTTCGGTTAGTTCGATTCAAATAAATTTTGTTCGATTCGGTTCGACCAGGTTATTTGATCGATTGATGACTTTAAAGGCAAACAATACCAATTGGATTGGTAGAAAACTGGCTCTAAATTTGGTAAAGGCTAAATTATTATATAAATTCGTTAATGCATATACATGTAAGGAGAAAGTAAGGTCATCTTTTGCTTTCCGATGTGCATGTTAAGGAAAATTCATATATGCATGCATTGTTTATAAAGCATGCTGAATATGTGAATCTTGCATTCATAACAACGGAAGATATATAGCATTTATAATTGATAAATAAGTTCATAATTAAAGTACATAAAAAATAATTAGATTTGGAAATAGAAAATGAGATGGCTACTTCTGTTTGTGCATTTTGATTCAATTGTGGCAAGCCCACTCCTTGCTTATATTAATTAGGAAAATGTGGCCCAAATAAGTATTTCATTGAATGATAGATATATCTGTACATGTTCAAAATAAGGAAAAAGACAAAGACTGGTTTGTCTCGTATATGTCATCAAGTATTAACAATAATTGTAGTGATTACTGATTAGAAATATCGACTGCAAGTAATTAAGGTTCTAAATTTAATTTAATAATTTTTAATGCTTACTTTTTTTTTATCCTTCTATTTGATTGCTATTATATTTACATGGCTTAAGGGTAAGTCATTCTTCTTCCAACCAAGAGTTTTTTAATTCGAGCTTGTCTAGTTATATTACCAGGGACGAACCAATAGGAGGCGGGCAGGGGGACAACCCAGGGCCTCGAATTTTAATGGCCCCAAAAAAGTTTTTGGCCCAAACTTGCATACTACTTTTGTTTTCAATTTTGACACACAATAGCAACTTGAGCCCAAATAATATTACTATAAAAATGAATTCCTATCAAATGTCCAAAATGATAAGAACCTAAAGACGAGAAAAATAGTTAAGGTAGTCGAATTAAGTGGGTTAATCGTCTATGTTAGATTTTTCAACAATAGTATAGATTAAACTTGGGTTCCTTCATTGTAATGCTATCTAAACATTAAGTCTAGAGTTGTACAACGTGCTAGGTAGTGGTTTGGTTAGGGAATAATTGGAGAATAGTTCAAGAAGTCATTAGCGACTAAGTAAGTTGGAATTTGTGCATGTACGTGTGCAATCCTGTATTCTATAACTGCTTGATCCTAGGAAGTAGTTATCTCATATAAGTTACTTGAGCCGAGTCTGCCTTTCTCTATTTGTTTTCTCTCAATTTATTTTTCTGATATTTAAATTTACTTGTCTATGTAAATTCAAAATTTATGCATGGGGGCATCACCAAATTTTAATCAAAATGATAGATATAGTTGATTTCTACTATTCCGTGAGCTCGACCATGTTCTATAGTAATTATAAAATTCTGAGTATGTAAATGAATTTTATTTGGTTTGAAAACAACGACCACTAAGGTGCTATAGCACCTCTAGAATTTTGCATATATACTAAAAAGTTATAACTAATTATAGTAAATGGGGTTGGTTTAGCAGATAAAAAGAATTACCTAAATGTCGTTGGTGTGAGTTTTTACCATTTTCTTCAATTACAAAATAAGAAAAACCTCTTTTGTCTAAAAAAAAACTTTGTTTTAACACAATCACTTGAACTCCATAAAATCACCTAAAACTACACCGAGGTTGTCTTCTTCTTTTGTTTTTTAAGTTTTTAGACTACAATTTGAGACTATCCGAGATTATTTCTAGCATTTTTTTTCTTCCTTTTTAAAAAAAAATTGAAGTCTACTATCGGACAATATCACTAACTGCCATGACAAAAGCTTCGTCTAATTTCTTCTATTCGAATATATGTAAATTTGGACAAGCAAGGCATTAATTAGCGTATAAATTAATGAGTGGGAGTGATTGTCAAAGTTCATCACATGAATAGGAAAAAAGCTCAAATTGGATAAAACTTATAGAGAGCATCTTACTAGCTAGCCAGGCAATAATAATAATAATAAAACAAAAGATATTGAAATAAAATATAGTTTTAATTGGTTGTATGAATAGACAACCTTTTGCAAATTTTATTTATTGATGTATATATGTGATATACACAATTGGAATAAAAATTGCCAACTAGTAGTACTCACATATATATATATATATAGGGGAGATCATATAAGAACATCCCTTAAAGTGAGAAATAGGAACAATTTATAACCATTTGATCAAGTAATTCGATGCTCCAGATCATGCCATCACTTAAAATCCCGAAATGCACCTTTAAGGCAAAAAGTTTGCACTGAGGTTATTTTTGTAATCTTGCACAATCTATTATTTTCTTTTTATCTTCTTTCCTTTCTTGTAAACGTTATTTTCATTAATTCTCTTCCATATTTGAATATCATCAAGTCTAGCCCTAGATTTTACGATAACAATCGTTAATTGTGCATAGTTTCACTAATTATCGTCCTAGATCTAAGTCTCATCCCAGATTTTCCTTAATAATTTCATCTTTTCGTTATTTATAATTTATTGTGCATATTTTTCCTATTAATTGTGCATATTTTTCTTAATAATTGTGCATATTTTTTCCATTAAATGTGTGCATATTTTTCCCAGTAATTGTACATTTTTTTCTCATTAATTGTGCATATTTTCTCTCATAATTGTGCATTTTGTTTTGTGAAATTGTGCATATATTTATAAATTAAAATAATCAACAAATCACTGTGACAAAGTGACGAATAACTGTTAAAAATTCGACAGAAAATAAAATTCGACAAAAAATAAAAAACTTTTGTTGTACAAAGGGGCGAATAATACTGTGACAAAGGGACGAATAACTGATCTTCAATTGATCTTCAAAGGGATGAATAAAATTAGAAATCGCTGCTTTTGACCCACTGATCTTCAATTGATCTTCGTTGTCGAAATCTTTTTGGAAACCCTATTTAGAAATCTCTGATTTTCACAAATATATGCAAAATACAAACTTTATTAAGTAAATAGTGTCATATGTTATACTGAATTGTTCAATTTAAATAAAAAAAAATCCAAAAGGAAGTTTAACTTATGTAATTAAAAAAAACCTACAAATTGTATATGCATAAGGTTTTGATTAAACCGTGCATTTGAATATACATAATTGTTCATAAATTATTATTTATATAAAAAAAGGCAATCTAGACAATAATTCAAAAAATGTTCATAATTTTATACATAAGCGTGCATTTTCATATACAGAATTGTGCAGAAATCTTAATTGAGTTCTAACAAAAAAAACCTAATTGATTCCATAAAAGATTCATTCTCAACAAAGGGGGTAAATGAAAAAAAAACAAAATCTGAAACCAAACTCTTAGAAAAACCCCACACCAATTCGATAAGAAAAATCAATCACAAACTGGTTGAGAAACCAATTCGATAAACCAATTCGATAAGATAAACTGTTTGAGAAATGGTTGAGAACCAATTCGATAAACCAATTCGACAAAATTTAGAACCGGTTGAGAAACCAAATCGATAAGAAAAACCAAAAACCAAAATCCGAGAATATAACGGCGAGAAGAGGAAAAATCGAGAGGAACTTACCGCACGGTTATGCCGAAAGGGGGTTAACGAAACATAAGAATATTGAGAGAGGAACTCACCGCACAGTGACGCCGAAAGGGGGTAAACGAAAATAAAAAACTCGAGATCGATACTTTTTTCTTTATAAACAGTTCTAGGTTTTTTTTTTTAAAAACAATTGATAAAAATACCCTTTGTGCAAAATATTACAAGTATATTGTGCATTTCGGCCAAAAAAATTTAAAATGAATCTCATCCATCAATTAACATAATCTAAAGGCCTATAATTGTTCTTATTTCTCACTCTAAGAGATGTTCCTATTTGAACCACCCCATATATATATATATATATATATATATGCTAAATCAAATGAAATAAAAAGCAGTCGCTTGCACATGTTATGGCATTAATTGTTCCACTAAATATACATTATGGGTATGGAAGAGATTAAGTAATAATTATTGCATTCACACTAAGCCAACAACTGTCTTACATTATTTATGCTAGTCCTAAAATCCTACGTAGTGCATGTGCATGTGCATGTGCATGTGCATGTGCATGTGCATGTGCATGGGGTGGTCTATAAATACAGTATGAGTTTCTTCTCACTGACCTGCACCGCATACAAACTCTCAACTCTCCCCTCAAGAAATGGCGGCTACCAACTCTCTCTCCCTCATCCTCACTCTCACCCTCCTCTCGCAATCTCATCTCTTTCACCCTCACCCAGCCATCTCCGGTGGCTCCCCAATCACCGCCGCCTCCAATCGCTCCACGTCCGAGCGCAGATGATGGGCCCCGGTTTGCTCGGTGGATTGTAAGCCGTAGCAGCTGGGGCGTCCTGGCCACTCTAGGCCAGGACAACAGCCCTTTTCAAGGCAACATAATCTCCTTTGCCGATGGGGATACGGGCACCCCGTATTTCTACATCTCCCCGACGATGGATCCGACGGGCATGGACGCCGTGAGAGATTCACGCGCCTCCTTTGCCCTTTCGGAGGCCATACTCGGCTTCTGCCCAGACGCCGACCCCCAGTCTCCCAAATGCGCCAAAGTCACTCTCTCCGGCAATGTAATAAACCTCATTTTTCTTTTTTTTTTCTTTTTATCTGTTTCTAATCATTATTATTATTATATATTTTTAGTTGCAATTGCTGGCCAATGGGACTGCCGAAGCCGAGTTCGGCCAGGATGCGCTCTTTCAGAAGCATCCTCAGCTGAAGGGTCATTAAATCAACTTAATTACCTATTCATATAATTAATTTGTTTGGTATGTTATTAATTAACTTTTTTTTTATTCATTTCAGGTTTCCCACTACAGATGATGACATTCAACGTTTTCAAGATGGTGATTAATAACATATCGCTGGTCACAAAACCAGCTCCTAGAGTATACCCAACCTTGGATGCATACTTCCATGTTCAAACTTGAAAATTGTTAGATTTCATGTATGTTTCTTTAATAAAAAAATCAAGTTATTCCATGTCTACTGTTTTGTCTTGCTAGATCTTCTTACATATTAATATTTTTAATGGCAATATGTATATATAAAGAATAAACATTAATTAATATTTTAGTTACAAGTACCCTTCCTTGAATTAAGAAACTAAATAAAATAAAGCACCACATTAATGCATTATTCAAAATCTGTTTTGATTCAAATATAAATCATAATCATTCCAAGAGTACAGTATAAAGAATTTATTAATGAGAATAATTCTATTCTATTTGTATAGGGACTTATAATTTGGTAGTGGTTGAATATTTCACTTCATTTTCCAATTTACGAATCATGTGTGTGACATTAATGAACATTAATTGAATACTTTTGTAATTGTTGATTCCAATAGACGAAAATTAAAAAAATCAATAACATAATATGCACAATTATTGTTAGTTCTTTCATTAAAAGGCAAACAATACCAATTGGATTGGCTTGGCTCTAAACTTGGAAAAGGCTTAAATAGTATATAAATTCATTAATGCATATATATGTAAGGAGAAAGTAAGGTATTCTTCTTGTTTCTGATGTATATGTTAAGGAAAATTCATATATGCATGCATTGTTTGTAAACTATACTGAATATATTTAAATCTTGCATTCATAACAATGGAAGATATATAGCCTCATGGTAAGTCATTTTTTATTTTATTTTTTTATTTTATTTTTTTATCCTTATATTTGATTGCAACTACATTAGCATAGCCTAATGGTAAGTCATTTTTCTACATAGATTTTGAATTTGAGATTGTTACTACCAACCAATAGGTTTTGAATTCGAGCTTGCCTAGTTATATTACCGACAACAATTAGTGTTGTTGATACAACGTTCAATATCAATTAAGGTCGATTTTAAATTAATAATATGTCACATTTTGCCACATTTTTCTATTAATTATTTCTTTTATTTTTCTATTTATTTTCTACTTCGTTTTGTCTTGCTCGTATAAATAATAAAGCTATTCCATGTTGTTTGTCTAGCTCGATATTGTTAAATGTTAACGTTTCTTAATGGAAAGTAAATAATTAATATGTTATTAAATCATCTATTCAATATATAAAAAGAATAAAAATACATTTATATTTTCGTTGTAAGTAACCATCATGGAATTAAGAAACTAAATAAAATAAAGCACCACATTAATACAATATTTAAAATCTGTTCTGATTCAAATATAAATCACAATCATTCCAAGAGTATATTATAAAGAATTTATTAATGAGAATATGTCATATTCTATTTGTATCCGGACTTATAATGTGGTAGTGGTCGAATATCTTACTTCATTTTCCAATTTATGAATCATGCGTGTGACCTTAATGAACATTAATTGAATAATTTTTTATATAAAATTTAAATTGTTGATCCAATTGAAAAAAATTAAAAAGGTCAATAACATAATATGCACAATTAATTGTTACTTCTTTCATTAAAAGTAGGGGTGTCAAATTGGTCTAACCAAACAAAACCAAACCGAAATTTCAGTTAACCGAAGTTTTGGTTATCTATTTTACA
>JAPVEC010000179.1:0-25000 GCA_028984105.1 Lavandula angustifolia | reverse complement strand
CTCAGCCCACAGAAGTAGAATCGTGGAACCCGACAAGATTCTAGAAATCTTGAGGAACCGAGGAAAAACTCAGTCTTGCAGAAAAACATGACGAGCCTACCCTACGACAACTAGCAGTATTTCTATCAAACTAGAGGCTGCTAAGGCAAGCCCCGGCCGGTGGTGAGTGTATTTTACTCGGTAAGCATGGCTGAGCCGGTAATGAGCTTAGAAATGATGTTTTATATGAAATTATAACCGTACGGCATGAACTGCTTTTTACAGAAAACAAATAGAAAGCCCGAAACGCAACGGCTGAATAACGTTGCTTAGAGTGGCGTCTACGACCAACAATGTTCTTTGCCCGCGTTCGACCATTTCAAGCGTAATGCAGTACTGGCTTCCTCAACGGCTTGTACATCACTATTTCACCATCGCAGCTTTCGTGAAAGTTTCAGGCTGAGATGCGGCATCAATAGCACATGTCCTGCAGTTTCTTTCGTAGATCTGCAGTGTCTTCGGCCGACAAGCAATGGATTTAATTTTTGGCGGTGATGATCTCTTTGATGTCGACCCGATCAACCATGCGGTCGTTCCCGTAATCGCTAAGTCACGCCGTGTTAGCAGTGAGCCTTTGTAGACTCTAGGCTGCTCGGCTCTACAGCCTTAGGCCTTGGTCTGGAGGCTTCTGAGATCGGCGATGCGGCCTGGGTCCGGGCTGGCGGCCTCAGGCTTACTGCTGCTGGTGCCTCAAATGCGATCCCATGGCTCACTGGGTGCAGCATTAGCTACCCAGATGCTGGCTCAGCTTTCTCTGGGAGTCGGCGGTGTTGAGATATTTCTTTGTAACGTACCCATTTGATAACGGCAACAACAATAACTTTTTCATATCTTCTTCATCCGCCTTCTACTCCGAGAAGCGGCTGTCCCTCCCGGGGCTTTGTTTGCCCTAGCTGGCTTTTCTGGCTGTTGGCCTGACCAAACTGTCTGCAACGCTTCTCATCGTGCCTCGACTTCACCGAAGAGTGTGGCTGCTGAGTTCCTTTTTGGGAGAGTGAAGCTTGTTTACTTCTTTCCTTTCTTCGGAGGACTTCTTCACCTCTTCGAGCCTCCTGCAGTACTTTGACAACTGGCACAATAAACTTTTGGGCTGATTGCTGGTAACATATCATAGTGTAACCCACTAGTCGGTAGGCATTTTATTACTAAATTGACCTACAGGCTTCCTTGTGTGATGCAGTGGTTTGTGGTTTTGTTAACAAACTCTGCTGATCACCCCACTTCCTTTTTGTACGAGTGCCTTCTCCTTCTTCCTTCCGCGGCATCGACCCCCAGGGATTGAATCTGAAACAGTAACTGCGTGCGCACAACCTCAGGCTTCATTCCTCGTATGCTAATTATTCACTTATACTTAGGCCCCAGTTCTCCACCCCGATGCAGTATCTGCAGCTTCTAATCTTTGTCGTGACCATACATATTTTGATACGAGCTGAGCCCCAGACTCCAGAAATGGATGCGTCATGGGCGGCTGGCTTGCACGTAACTCCGGGGATTGGCTGGCCGGCTCCAGCTTCGGTGCTCTTCGGGCCCAACCACAGCTGGGTCGACTCGACCTGGTGAGGCCAGTAATCTGTGCTACAACTGTCTTCCACATCTTGAGCGGCTTGGCTTACAGCCTTGACCTGTTCTGCAGCATTGTCGGCTCTTCGAAAATGCGGCTCCGGCGGCTGCGTGGTGCTCACCAGAATGTTTCGGCTGCCAGCTAGCTGAATCTTTGGTATTCGGCATGTATGGGAAGCATCCTGTCGATTAGTGCCGGCCAGGCTCGAGATGGGTCTGGTGACCCGACTGGCGCCCGTCATTGTGGGGCCAACGTCGTTAATGGCAGCATGCGGCTCAATAAATCCCAGCCCAGTCTATCGGGAGACTATACTGGCCCGAATGAAGTGTTGGCGAGTGGAGAAGAGACTCCCCCAGTAATAGAGATCATTCTACCCCTGATCGCTACATAGCCTTATTTAGTGGAGGCGACTTTCTCCAGAGCTCTGCGAGGGGCTCGGCCTCATCTCCACAGGCTGAGCGGCCGCTTTGCGATGTTGATATAGCTGGTGGGGTAGACAGGAAGGCGACCTCTTCTTTGGAAGGTGTTAGTCTTACGAGCTCCGTGCTGGGATCGGGCACTTGACTGAACTCTGGCTGAAGGGCGCATACTACTGCACATAAGTTTAAGTAAAGGCATCAGCATGCGGCCCTGTGATGCTTTCACATAATCTCGATCATAACGAAAACTTGTCTGTACTGTCATTTTCCTTTAACTTACCTGGCGATTTGAGATGATCTCAAGCTGCGACAGTGTAAACCTTCGAAGAGCCGGCCCGATTCATCTTTCTTTATTAAATGTGTACGTCGAATCTTCGGCTTTCATGCGAGCCAGCTTGGCCGACGCGTGCAGTGCAACCTGTAGGCTCTTATCTTTGTGAGACCTGTTCTTTGGGCTCACGTAAGCTTTCAATGCTATCGATAAATAAATTCTGCCTGCTCGGTATCGAAGCTGCCGCCAGCCGGCCCAGCGCGACCCAGGTATCGGCAGCGCCCTTGGCGAAACAGATGAGTGACAAGCGTCGGATGTCCCCTGCGGGCCGGTGCCAACCGACTATGTCGAGAAGTATGGCATTTCTGCGGTAAACCCTCGATCTGTAAGCCTGTGAAGTCCATGGCCGGCTCGGCTCGGAAATCTGTGATCACTTACTGGAGTTTCTACATGATGTACGGACCAATACATATTTTACTAATCTGCGAAACTAATTTCGATATCCAGCGAAAAATGACCCATAAATATCATATACGTGAATGATAAAGGTACAAGACCTACGAGAGATTTAAGCATAAGATTTACAACAAACGCCCCGAAACTAAGTTGTGAAATTTGCGAGTTAAATCAGCGGTTTCAGCTTGAGAATGTTACATTATATATTAAAGAAGATAGTGATTAAAAAATCAGCGGCTAATTTGAAAATGCACTTTTTATGAGCTAAATTTAATGATAGGCAATGTTGTTAACGCCTAAGTCGAGGTAAATGACATTTTCCTAGGCATTAGTTCTGGTGAGCTCTGAGCCATAAATGCGCAGAATATTTCATTAGACTGTGTTATTGGTAACGTCATGTCGATTACCTCGTGTGGTTTTTGTCTCTAAATCTTGAATTTATTCGGTGCGAGAATTCCCCTGCTTGAATGCTCTCTAAATCCACATGCGGCCGGAGGTCGATGGGCCCAGCTGCCCAGACCTCCCAATGCGGCAGTAAAGCTGGTATGCGCGCACCCGATGGTCGTATGGGTACATCTGTGTCACTTTGGGCACCATGATGCAGTGAAGCGATGTAGCGATGTCACGGCGGGGTTACAGTGTTTGATACTGCTGAAGCCAACCATGGCATTCGGCGCTTACGTCCCGAATAACTCAGCGGCAATATTGTCTCGACCAAGTAGCGCCCGGCAACTGGCGACAGACCCGGCGTCATACTGCATGTTTCTTTAAGTTTCCAAATCGGCTTTGCTTGCAGGGGAAAGCGGCAGTTCCGAAAGTGCTTTTCGTGAATTCGTCTGTTTCATCGAGTAACGGTTGTGTCTGGCGGATACCATAAACCCACGTGGCCAATGTTCCTATGGTGAGGAAGTAACAATTTTGAGATTAGCACGAAATCAGCATGACGCTCAACATAAATATGTCAGTGAGATATAATAATGGTGATAATAGCATGAAATGCTGTCCTCTGTAAGTCGATTTTCATGACCAATGTATAAGGTCTGTTATTTGTGGTGTACTGATGGTGCCGGTGTATTTGCACTACGATTGAGCGATCCTGGCGACTCCCATCATCGGCATGCGAGCTATCGCTTCATCGACACACCAATTTCTTTCGACGCATGTGCGTTCTTGTTCTGGTGCAATACCGCAATAAAGTAGACTTTCGATAAATCTTTGAGATATGTAGTTCCACCCCTACGCGTACTACAGCGAGCGTATAAATTTGGCCCAGAAGTACTGTACAACAGCTGTTACGTATTCTCGCCTGGGCTTCTTCTTTGGGGAGCGCCGACCAGCAAACTTCACACATCCGACTGACAAACTGCAGTGCGGTAATGATGCGGCGAAGCCAGGCTTCGTACCTCGATATATTTGAACTAAAGACTAGATCAGCATCCATCACCGGCGCCCGGCGGTGAACGCTTACCATGAGTGGCTGATGCCTGCCAGTGTTTTCGTCTGCAGCTGAAGGCCCGGCAGATTGTCGCCTGAGAATCTCGACGAAGCCATTACTGCTGCCGTGAGAAGTATTGTGCGTAGCTGCGATCGATAACGTCGCTGGTATCCTGGCTGAGAGTTCTTGATGTAAGAAGAAGGAATATAATGCGCTTTCTCCCAACGAGATGCGGATCTTCTGCGCGAGATCTCAGCCAATCAGCCGAGAGTGGCATCCGAGCGCGATACCCGGCTCTTCATCTAGCTGTTCAACACCGTGGTCGTGATACAACCTATTCTGGTGGCTAATTAGACACTGGTTGGGTCTTGGTCGTGGCGTGCCCGGAGCAATTGTGAGAAGATTTTTAGACTCAGCTTCATAAGATCTATTACAGAGGTGTATATTGTCTATTGACCTGTGGCGGGCGGGTGTTGGCTTTTATCTTGTTTCTTACAGGCTCAAATCTCTGGCTCTGGCTTTGAATCTTTAACTTTATCTTCAGGCTAAATCATATAAACTATATAATTCATCTCAAGCTTCACGAACTTTGGATTGTCTGAATGTGATCCGCTCAGCGAAGCACCCAAATGGGATAAGAAGAGCTTCTTTTATCGTTCCATATCTCTTAGCAATTATCTTTCTGCCTGCTTGGTCGACAGTGCATGACGGTTGGAAGTCCTGTCCCTGCGGCGAAATTCTGCTGCTAATGCTCCCCGGCAACAGCCCATGCAGCGGCGGCATCTCAAATCTTACCTACCGACAGGCTCCTTGAGTAAAATTTTGTACTGGCATCGCTATATTTTGGTGTTCTTCTGTTTCTTAGCTTTAAATCGTGGGAACTATTTTAACGTCGGTAGTTGGCGATATGACCATTAATATCAAGATGATATCATCGATAAACATACTTTACTACGATGTCGCGGTAATCTAAGCATTGAAGGATTATCGGTGGAAGTTTTGTTTATGAGCCCTCTGATCTGCTCTTTAGCCTGTAGTTTGTTGAGCGTTTAGTTGAATGTTTGTCCAGAAGCCACTTACGTATTAAGTTCTTAAGCCAACAACAAGCTTTCGAGGGCCCATTTATTCGATCATTACATACTGGCGAACTGCTCTTCTGTTTTCGCGACGGGTGCTCGATGACATCGAGCCGGCCGAAACTCACTCGGTTATCACAAGTGACTAACGGCGAAGGCCCATGGGAGGGTCACTTTCAGCGCGATATAACGGAACATTTGCGTTCTTTGGTGTTCCGCTAACCCTGCGGTAACGCCTGCGCCCGTATAAGCTTCGACCGTCACTTCTTTACCATTATTGTAATTCTTGGTAGATGCTACGGCCTGTCGGCCTGTCTTGAGTCAGGTGTCCACAAACCAGAGACCGCACACAAGCGAGGCCCCCTCGGCCCCCAGGCGCCGCTATTTTGATTTTGAACTCGCCGTGACCCGGTACAGGCAGTTTGCCGGCGACCTGGTGACGGTCAGCACGATCGATATGACAACGAGAACGATGCATCTTCGACTTTTACGAACTTCAAATCTTTAGGAAGTCACGATCTTTGGAAGTTGATGAGCTGAGCAGCACACGCGCGACTCTTCTTCTTTCTTCGACTTTGGAAGTCGTAGATAACAGCATGACCCATGCCCGAAAAAACATGAGTCATCTTTGACTTCGACCCGTTACAGGCAGGGTATTCAGGCCCGATCTTTGACTTGATAGGCGGGACAGAGTTACCTATCTTTCCTTTGTGCGCTGAGGAGTCTCTCGTTGATGTACTCCCGTTAATTCATTTTTTGATTAGCCCGGTTTTCTAAGCGTACGGCGATAATTTTTTTTTTGAATCCCAGAATCCCTCTTCCGGTCTTAAAACTTTGTATCAATCTTTCGGCGCCCGTATCTTTGAATACTCCATACATCCTGGCACTTTCTTCAGTGGGCTATCTTCGATACGAAGAGTACGACAACTGCTGCTGGTCGTATGTTTTACGAGGTCGAAATCGGTGGTGTATGCGAGCTGCGTCTTGTTGATGCGGGCGGTTGTCTCTGCAGTCTCCAGCCTGAAGCCCCTGACCGATGGCTGCTGACTCTCTGAGAGGGTCCCAACTTTCGGTATCCCAGCTCTGAGGCTGGGGCAATCGCTCGTCTAACATGAAACGTCGAAAGAGCGTCCCGGTGTCTCATTACAGTAATTATTCGTGCGTGTGAGAAGAGCGTTTACATAAATAAATGCTGCCTGCGCGTGAACTGCGGCCGTGGTCCGGCGTGTCATCGGACAGTCCCATGAGAGAATAGACTTAGAGTGATGCCAGTTCCTAACTATGCGCCCAACTTGATGAACTGCTAAACTTTGCGTCTTGCTGGCGTGCGCCCGAGGCAATCTCCTAGCATTCTTTATGCCCCATTTCTTTCGGCACATTTCTGCGATCGAGAATACCACCCAAATGTATATTCATAGATCTCGGCGACTCTTGAGGACCTACAGTTTTACTCACTCCTTCTAGTCTTCAAACAGCGTAGTGCTTCATTTCCTCCTCGCACGTAGATTTAACGCGCTGCGTGCCGATACTTTGAGACATGGTCGAGCTGACTACGACTGTGCCCCCCCCCAGTAGACCAAACTGGGCTTCGACTTTAAGTTACGAAAGATATGGTCGAAACAACGATAAAACAAGTGTCAATGACGTCTTTGCTGATGCCCTCAAAAATCTTGAATTTACATTTAGGCGTCTTTCGGAAAATCGTATCAACTGCAGATATTTGTCACTAGGCATGAAAAACGTCTTGGTAAAGCGCAATATTGCCGTGGTGGCGTGCGCTGGTATCCCCAGTTCACTGTGGACTTGCAGTCTCCGAATGCGCGTGCTCCCTACGGCGACCGGTCTAAGTTGTGAAGCTTCTTCTCACCGGTAAAGACTTCTATCTTTGAGATCTTCATCGATCACCAGCTCTCGGTCTTTAAGTGCGGCACTATCGAGCGATGATCGCCTCCCGTACCTGTACTATGGAGAAATGGGGCTCGCGCTCGCCGTACTGTCTGCCGGGCATGGTATCGGCGTTGAAGCTAGGTGACTAACAATGTGCAGCCGATGGTTTTTGCGGATCTCGTTCAACATTTCCAGGCCTCAACAAGTCTTCATAAGGGCTTTCACTGCTCTGACCTCACCAAGCGTTCGGTGGCAGAGGGTGAATACGGTAATTTCTCCAAATTGAAACACGACGTCTTTTGCGGAGTATTAGTGTGATCAAAAAAATTCGATGAATTGTAGCTGTGCGAAATAAATGACATGTGCGACTTCATTGAAGAGCACGCTACTCTGACCAAGAGATGATTGATACCGTTATTGAAGGTCGATGAAATGGCAGGCCTTCGATTGAGTTAGAAAATATTTTAAGAAAGGCGATTCCGATATATTAAGCTATGCTACCGGTGATTTTTAAGTATTTGACATGGCACGGTAATCATGCGGCGATGCGCAGCGAGCAGGCTAGTGGTTAGGATCGACAGTCCTCGTCCCGGGTCGGTTATTTGTATGGTGCCCCATTCAGCTGAACAAACGCTGATGCAGACCCCTCTTGGCGATCTCGGTTACAGTATTTATGAAAGTGTTTGACAATCTGCTTACCAAAGGAGTGTTTAAAGAAATGAGATCGGTACGAATATGTTTACCTTCTAAATCTAGGCTTTATCAGACAGTCTGTGAGCTGGGTTAGAGGAATGAGAGAGGCTGAGTGGCTTCCAGCGGCCAACATCAGGTTCGTATTCGGCGCACTAGGTCCTGAGGTTTTATGATGCAGTTGACTTTGGTTCCCTAGGTGAAACCTTTGGCGGTTCTATTCAGGCTAGCCTGCTTGATAAGATTTACGAGACTAACGGTATCTTTCGTACATTGCTGTACGCTATTGTAAATAGGTAACTGACTGAGAATGTCCCTGTTTATAGGTAGAGGCATGGATAGAGCCAGTGTCCGTGTCTTTGAGTAGCTAACGGCTCTTTCAGGATGTGATGGTGATCCTTTCCCTATTTTGAAAGTTGTTTGACTTCGGCTTTATCGAAAAAGTGAACGATTAGCTTGGCCAAATAAATAGTCGAGGTTGAAGAGTATGTGTTGCCTTCCCAGCTGGTCTGAAGTGTATACCTTCGTATATTCTGCGGTGACTTTTAATAGAAATGATCAGCAATCATTTGTCCTGATCTGCGAGTCGATTCTGGCTGAAGATCGGTCCCAGTTTGTACGCGACAGTTCTGCGACTCACTTCGTATATTACTCTTTCTTGTCTATGTGTTGGTCTTCTTCTTAAATCTTGGAAGCATGTGCGCTGAGCTGGCAGGCGAGTTGCTCTTTACCGAGGCAACAAGCCACAGCGGAAAGATTCATCGTACAGAAACAGAGGTTTGAGATCTTCAAATCTTGAGCACTTTCTGAAACTTGTTATCTCCCAGCCTTTGTGGGCTTTATTCCACCTACTCAGCGGCACTCCTCAGCTGAGAGACCAAGTCTAGTGAAATGAAAGACTATCGGAAATACGAGTACAAGCTCTTCGAGATAAAACAACGAAAGTCCAAGTGAAATCATACCTCCCATTTTAATTGCTCCCTAGCATCTTGGTGGCTGTAATCGGTGTGTCTTTTCTACGAACGGCTTGATATGCCGCTTTGCGCGAGCTGATCCCAGCGAAGCAGGCAAGCAACCCACAGCTTCTGCCGAACAGAGCGGCCCGTGCTGGCCGTCCACCGGCGGCGCGCCCAGTGGGCCGATGCAGCTTATGATGGCTCAGTGCCCAACCCTCAGTACTGAACATCCTCCCTCGTATTTGTACCTCTTAGAGCAACGAACCCAGCGTATTGTTAATTACGCTGAAAGGCCAGTGCCCGGCTCAGAGCCGGCCGGTGGGCGTCGCAGCCAATGCCGTCAGGAGCTCAGAATCAGCTTTTGGCAATTTGCATGAGTCCCCTTGCTCGAGTGAGGAGGTGGGCGAGAATATGTGAGCTCGGCGGCTCTTTATTTCTCCACCAGCTCACCTCACTCGGAAGCCGAGAAGTTTAAGTAACAACATCGGCAGAAGCTGCCGAGAAGAGTATTAGAAGATTATAAGGCGACTCCGCTCGGCCTCTTGCGAATATTTCTTCCGCGGTCAGCTTCGAGCAAAGCTCCGACGCCAGAGGCTGCAGAGGGTTGTTGAGACCCCGCAAGACCCTGAGGCCAGTGCATGATACCATGGCAGCGTGAATTTTAATCGTCGAGGCGACCTCCGCAGACACGCGAACGTGCGCGAAAGCGCCGGATAGGCTGCATCTGTACTGTCGATCTAATGCTGGATTGATACGCTACCACGGCTATTTGTTGTGCGAAAAGGAAAAGGCTGTGCGTGTTTGCGAGGTGAATCGAGGCTTGCTGCCGGTAGGCTGTCGACACCTGGCTAGCCAGTCGAGGCCCAGTATGCCGGCGTAGCAGGCGCGGCTGCGGCTGCTGTGGCCGACCGCCCCGTCTTTGACTTGCGGCTGTGAGGTAGTCTTGCATGCCAGAGCGTATCTTCCATTATCTTGCATGGTATCTTTGTTTTATGAGTTCTCTCGAAGCGTGTATCACTCGACTTTGATACGTCGCCTTCCTGTAAAAGTAACTGGCGGCAACATATAGACGGAATTAACTTCAGACCGATGCAGCTTGATACCTTGCTGGGGCCTCATCAGCATTAGCATTTGATGCACGCCACCCCATCTCCTGCGCCTAAGGCTGGGTGATGCATTGTGCGCCCATGGCTTCGGGGCATGGAAGGCCTGTCATTGCGACTGTTAATAATGTCGACGAATGCGAGAGCATTAATATTGAATAAATGCTGCGTCTTGTTCACCAAAAAACGGAGGCTGGCACCGCTCGTATTGCTCATTTGAACATCGCTGGTCGGCTGACTGCCCGGCGTGTTGGCGCGCGCGGTTTGCTCACGGTCATCTGCGAAGCCGCCGGTGGTTGGACGATGCACGTATTCGTCATGATACGCTTACTCGTGTGGATCTTCAGCCGTCCTGCGGTATGATCTTTGATAGTGATGACGGCGCGTGAGCCGTGGTATCTTGGCGGCCCGATGTGGCCAGCAGCTTCTTGATGAGTTTATCTGTTATATTTTGCCGATGTTCGCGGTGCCCGACTTGAAATTCATCATCACTCAATCATCGACATTTGAATTCTTCTTTCGTGGTAAGCGACTTCCACGACTTGTATCTTCGCCCGATCAAGTTATTGGTCAGATCACGATGTGGCCCGACGATGCGGCTGATTCTAGTTCGCTGCGAAACGCTGCAGTAAAGAAGGCAGTCATTACGCCGTGTCTGGCTGTGCGCTGATATTTGAAAAGTCGGGGTATACAATTCTCGCCCCGATGTTTAGAAAGGCGACTTCTCATCCATCGTTGTTAGGAGGCTGGGCGGTGGCTCGATCTTGGGCGTGTTGTCGAGAATTATCACTGGGCAATGGCAGCGAAGTGGCACGATGCGACGATGACGTTGTTTAAACGTTTCCGGCTTATCGCATGTTAGTAATCAGGCTCTCAAACGAAGATGCTCCGTGCGTGGTTGCGCCTCAAGTGGTTGACTTCTCTTCCATGGCGGCGACCGTCGGCACATCGTTGGCCGGCATCTCGACAAAAATACTTCTCCTGCGAGAACACGATAAATTAGGCTGAGATGTCTATGATATATCGAAGAAATTACATGCCAGGCGGACCGTCGCTGACGAGAATTTCGATGTGTTACGTGTTCTGGCAGTCGGTAACAGGGTTGGAGATCCTGCGGGTAGCTAGGTCCGAGGCGTACAGCTCGAGGGGCCTGTTCCCCTTTGGTGTTATTCGTGGGGTGCAGACCCTGTAGGACACCGTTGACCATAATTACCTGGGATTGTTTTGTTTGCCCGTCAATCTCCTGACTTCATTATTACGCCGATGGCGAAAACAGTTAACTCGACTGCTTTGGTCTTTGTGTTGTGTAACTGCCAGATCGCCATGGCTATACGACTGTTGACTGCGTTGACTTTCTGACACCGAAATGCGGTCATCAGCTACGACGTGAGGCCTTTCGGGAAGTCGTGAATTAAGAGCTTTGAGGAACTCAGCGGCTACTGGTGTTACTTCGAAGCTTTCCTTGGTCACGACTTACTTTCAAGACGCTGCTTGGTCCATCATTTGGTTAAGCGCTGACCAACAGTATAATGCGGCGGCGGTCTCCACTTTCCATAACCGTAAGGCGTCTTCGGTGACAAATCTGAGTCGATGGTGAGCAGGTTACAGTAATAACGCTGTCGATAACTTCTGCCCACGAGGAACTTCGTGGAAGACTTACTGGAAGTATGTCACTAACGCTTTCTTTAAAGACAGGCTAACAACTCCGGCGAGTAAGACCACGCGTGTTATTCCGCGAGCTCTCTTACCCATTGATTACGAAACCGTTTCGATGCGGCGTATCTTCAGTGCTGATATCGCACGGCGCTGGCGTCGCTTTCGACGGCGTCGGTATTAGCGTGAATATCAGCCCAGTGTATCTCCGAATAGTCATCAGCGACCACAAGGTCTTCTACTTTCTCGATGCGTCGCTTTGAGAACGCGGCCCAGAATGCAATCCGTATGCGTGGCCGAAGGTTCCCGGTGGCGACGGATTAGGCGGATTGCTGGAACTTTCTTGCTTTCCCGCCGGCGTACTTCACAAGTTTGTGTCTTTTGAATACTTCTTGGGCGGTTCTTCGACTTTAGCATAGCGAGCTAGCTAGTTCATTGTTAGAGAGTCGAGATGGCTTCGATGCCGTTACCTACCCGCGGCCATGCTTTATTTGTCCACTTACGACCCGTGTACGGCACTTGAGGAGCTTGAGTGATCGGTATTCCGTGTCGGCATAGTATGTTTCTTCGCCGTGACCAGATATAGCACGTTTTCTCACGCCAGATTTATCCAGAACACAGAAACCCAGCGAAAAGCACTTTAGCTGAAGTTATCGCGGGGGATGGTGACGGGGGAAAGGGATTATGTTGAAGCCCTTCGACACTGGGCTACCGTAGGAACTACTTGCGGTTCTCCATTTTTGTGTTCCTATCCTTTGTGTCACCCTTTGGCTCTGTCCCGAACTTCGATTGGCTCCATCTTGAGGAACATAGCCAGGTAAGTAGCCTCTTCGCCGTGTCATGTGTCTTGAGCATCGCAATCGACAATCGAGGGTCTGGACTTTGCAAAAACAAATATAATTCGGGTACCCTTTGAGTTGGCTCAGGTCACTTAATGGTGAAATTTTAGGATCCCAAACTGTTACGTGACCCGGGTAAGCGGACTTCGGTTCTTCCCCTTGTTATCGATAGTTACTGCTCCATTCGGGCTTCCGGAGTAGCCCGACTTCTTATGTGTTGTCTTTGACTTTCTTCTTTTCTTCGAACACTTAGGGCTGCCTTGACTGCTTGGCTGCCCAGTAATAGATCCCATGCGAGCTGGGTAAAATCCCTAGTTGGTGGTCTCTTTATTCGGCCCACATTTCATGGTTCCCCAGGTTTGACCTTGGTGTCTTGGGGCTTGAACACGTTGGAATTAATCTTCTTGTTACTGGGCGAGGTGCTTATGTTTCCTTTATTTTGCGTAGGGGAGTGTATCGGTGTGTTAGGTTATCCCCAGCAGACTAGAGTAACACTGGGCCAGGCTCTTGCATCCTGAAATAGAGGCTTCATGTGTGTGCAGTCACTTCGCTTGGTGGCATGCGGTCTACGTAGCCAGAGATGCTTCTCCCAACTACTCGCTTTGCTCCCATATCACGCAGGCATAAAGTCATGCACCTACATCACTTTTCTCCCGAGCTTCATGGTCGAGATCTGGCAATCTCTGCGAGGAGTCTCCACGAAAATAGCAATTTAGGTCTCTTTCTGGAGATGTCTTTGTCGCGAGCGAGGAGGCAATGCAACGTCATCATAGACTTAGTCATCAGGAGAGTTAATCTCTTCCTTGGATCTTTGGTACAGGCTCATGGAACTCGATGAGAGTCTGACTTCTCTTTGAAAGTCTACGGATTTTCGCTCCGATTTCCATCTCTGAATGATCTTCTTTGAGCCTGTAGCTCATATGAATGCGCTCTTCGACCGTCTTCGTACGCAAGGACCACGTCTAGAAGATTACTATCTGAGAGCTGTGTGTCATGTGTGCGCGGTGAAGAGGAACATGTAATGGAGTTGAGGCCCTCGGCTTCTTCTCCAGGCCACTCGAACGTTCGAGCTGCATGGTCTCGGTTGGCGCGAATGCGGCATCATCGCTGGGGAAATCTTTCAAACACGGTTCAGCTTCCTCGAGCGAATCGGGACAACTCTCCGGCTATGTAGGCTTGCTACTTTTCCACGAACTTATTGTCGGACTATGCCTTTCATTTCGCTATGCAGTGTGGGAAGTTAGGGCAATCTCTTGTAGTGTCGACGTTTCTTGCGTTCTAGCATGTTGAGGTTACGCCTTCCTTCTGGTGTTTCTTTTGTTCAGCAGGCGACTTGGCATTCACACTGTCGGTAAATTTAGATTTACTACTCGGCGATCATTATATCTCTTACCTTGAAATTTACGGAAAGCCGTTTTATCTTCGATCCGAACATGTGCGTTCTCCTTACGTATTTCACATGCAGCGAGAGCATACTTCTCCAACAAGTTGTCGGCGGTGGGTATAGTCGGGAACTTCCGGTTTGGCCCGGCTTGTTGTTTGAGGACTTGCTCGGGGAGTGCTTGTTGATGCCTTATAGCATGATCCATTGGCACTTGGCTTCGGCCTTACCGGGGTGTGTGGGAGATTAAGCTTCGAAACTCCTCTTCTTTACAGTTACAGAAAGATATAATCGGTGGGGTAACGCGGGAAATTCAAGTGAGTTCTCCTCATACACGTAGCAAAAAGAATACCACTTGGGCACTGGAGCCCGTAGAATCTTGGTGTTGGTCTCCTTGTTCTTTGAATATCTTCCCAGTCCGTTGATGGCGTTGATTTGAATTCGTAAATCGCGCCTTGAAATCATCTATGGACTCCCCTTTGGAGCTATAAGCGAATGCCTCGAGTTTACACGGCTCCAACTCCGGCTTGTTTTCTTGAATACGTAGAGTTCGCTTGGCTCGATCTTTGCAGAGCATCCTATAGCTCTTTAGTTGTCTTGCGTTCGATGCGCCGCCTCCCTGAGTAAGAGTCGCTGAGTGTCATCGGTCATAGCATTACGGCCGACTCGGTCAAAGTTGTGCGAGTTTCTTCTCTTCGGGGGTGAAGAGGCTCTTGTCGCTCACAACTTTAGGTAGGTTAAGCGCCGCCTACTCGTCTACTACGAGATTCGGGCCCCGTCGACCCTTGCGAAACAATGGGACCTTTCCTCCCGAACATCGATTCAAATGCTTTGCTCGTGCGTGTCCGAAGTCGAGATGCGCCTCTATCCTTACGCACCCTATTTGTACAATTTTCGAGTAGAGAACATTGGCACGGTCCTAATACCGAAATATCGGCCATTGGAAGAATACAAGGTATAGGATGCTATGAAGAAATGCAAGATGCGGAGAAAACGGGTTTTCTAGGATCTTTGTTCGAATAGACCGGTTCGAGAGAACAATGATCGAGTTAAGAACAACGAGCTCACGTGCCAATTGTTGGTCTGAGGCCGTGGTTCGGGTGTAGAGGGGGCGAATAAACCTAAATACAAATTTCTCTCAAACACGAAGTCGGCTCTAGGGGCGAGGTTTGCTCTTGGGCGAGGTCGGAGATAGCCAAATATACTTTAGATCGCATGGGCGAGAAAGATCTTCCTGCGAGTTCAGCTCTATTGACTTAAGTCGGTCGAGCGGTCGTTCGATATCGAGAGTGTGTGAAGATGTGTAGGCACTTATAAAGCGTCTCGGTTAGAAAACACCAGTTTTTTATCTTCTGAGTTTTGTGAAATATTGTTTGTATGCGGTATGATTAGTTAGATAAAGCGGTAAATCAACACAGCGATTTTTAAAGTGGTTCGGACACGTTGGGTCCCTACGTCCGTTGTCGACCAAAAACGAGGATACTTTTTATATTTATGCTTGAGCAAGTCTCGGTTGGTCTCTTCAGCACGGACGGGACGCGAACCTTGAAATTTATACGGAGCGAGTTCTTAGTGATGCGTATGCGAGAGCGATTCTCTACTTATAGTCGTAGTGACTTTTACAAAGGGGGTTCAAACTTGAAGGTTTGAGTGTTCTCCAACTAAGAGGAAGCTCTTACAAATAAGAAAGGCTTAGGAAGGATGTGAACTTCCTCGAGGTTTCTAAGCTAAAGATATTACGGTGAGCTTGCTTAGAGAAGAGAAGAGGGAACAAGATAAAAACTTTAAGTGATGAACTAAAGGTGTTCTTCAATGGATGCTAGTTCTTCTTTGGATTTTGCTTGAAATTGCTAAGAGTTTATGCGTAGAAAGCTTGGGTTCACGGTGTCGTCTCTGCGTGGCGACTTCTCTTATTTATAGTTCGTCAATCGATGGTGAATAGGTCCGTTGGAGGGAGGGGTATAGCCACGTGTCGATACGACAAGGAAAACGGCTCCCTTTAGTTTGAACGTTGTCGGCGGTACGGCTGTAGAGATTCTTCTCTTTTTCAATTTCGAGAGCTGACTTTTTGTCGAGTAGATGGTCATTGTCGGCTCCTTATTGGTCGAGGTAGATTGGCGGTTGAGACTTGTCAAACATCAGGTTGACTTCCTACGAATCCTCGGACACCTGGCTAGTGAAGTGTCTTTCCTGCGGCGTTCATCGAGCTTTCGGTGCCATGGCACGAATTCTGGCGGATTTAGGCTTGGAGGTTGCTATCCAGTGACTTGTTTGATCCTGAGTTCTTTAGGCAGGAGGTCTTCTACTAAATCCTGGAGCCCTGCGGAACTCTGTCCCGTTGAGTTGGCTGGCAAGTGAACTTCTGTCCTGCTTGAGTTCTAACAGGCCCCAACTCGGCCCGGGCTATAGATACGAAGGTACAATATACGGTGGGGTTTTGGGATCTATCAAATCTATCTAAAGCGTCAAGACTATCGAGATCTGCGATTCATCTATTAAGCGTTTATCTCGGGACCAACATTTATTTTTTGGGTGTATTCACCCCCCTCTCCACACGAATGTTTATCTCGGGACCAACATTTATTTTCGTGAGCACGTCTTATTATGTGCGTTTAGAAATTACATGCCTTAAGATATATGTGTTTTTAGCATGAATCGGAACAAACCTTTTGAATATAAAGATAAGGCAATTTTAAATTAAGTGCTTAATTAGATTCCATTAATTTGGATATTAAACACTTAATTGGACCTCCATTTAATTGGACTCTACATAGAAGTAGTAAGATTGTGTGAGTAAACGTCCACTGTGTGGCTTGCTTGCATCTTTGAGCTTTGATTTTTGTGAGATGAGTTTTTCCAAAATAATATTTAATTATTATTGAGCGGTGGGAGCGAAGCGTAAATGCGTCCACCCGCGTGGCTTGCGTGCTTAGTAAACACAAGTACTTTAGAAGGTAATAATTAAATAGGATGGCTAATTAGATCAAATTGTATGCGGCATGGTTCGAGTAAGTATGTCGATTTTGAGAATTTGATTCCTATTTTGGTCAATTTAATAGTCGATGCTTATATGTCCTTTGCATGTACAATTCACTTCCCTCGAAGTCCCTTCCGCGTTTTAATAGTGACATGGTCAGGAATATCGAACTATTAATTCCATTCATCTTAAGAACCTAGGCGTGGATTTGAATTAAAAGCTAGGTAAATAGCTTGTTTTTAGGGTTACGCTAGTAAGCGTATACATGCGTGGCTTACGAGTGGAATTCCTAGAGCTGTTCGAGTTTTTAATATCCTTGTTTTTTACAAAGGTTACAATGATTATTAATTACGAATTATGTACAAATTTAAATTTCTTACGTGCTTTAAATTTAATATAATTTTCAGATATGTCTATTGATACGTAGTTAACGGTCTTATGAGCCCTAACCATTAAAGGGTCCGAAACAACTATAAAGAGTGGAAGAGAAACCTTACACTATTGTTTCCCCAAAGCGAGAAAATTATGTATGTTCTCGGTACCTACACGAGCCTAAACTCCCAGAAGAAGGGGCGTCGAGGAGCGAGATATGGGAATTTGAGAAGTGGGTAGAGGATAAAGACAAGACTCGTTTTGTCATTTTATCCACTATGGTTGATTCTCTTACTTCACGGTAAGAAACACGCCACATGCGGGAGGGATATGGGATTCTATGGTTGAAAAGTTTGGTGAGACCGATAGATCTCGAGGAGATTTCATCTCTTGAGGTAAGTTCGACCTGCACTATGTTTGAAGGTGCATCCGTGCGGGATCATATTTTACATATGGCGAGCTACTAGATCGGCTTGCAAATGTTGGTGGTATCTTGGAGCTTGAGATCAAGATAGATATCATTACGCATTCGGTACCAAAGTCAATACGAGAATTTTCGCCTAAATGTAGTGATGTCAAAGAAGAACTACACTTTGAATGAACTTTCGAGTGAGTTAATCCTTGCGCGAAGGAATCATGGGTTAAACTAAAGGTAAGGGAACCCAGTATTGAACGCTACTAGCGGCTCAAGGAACCCTTCGAAAGGTGGATTCGAGAAAAAGGGCAAGAAGGCTACGAACATCAAGAAGAGTAGTGGGAGCACGAAGTTAGCACCTACCCAGGGGTTCAAGGAAGTGTTTCAAGTGTTTGTAAGGTGAGGCATTGGAAGGCGAGTGTCCCCCTTCAAGCCAACAGAAAGGTGCGCGCATCACCTTAATGTAGCGGCCCATTCTTGTTTCGCATCTACCTATTGGTAGTAGGTGCAGGAAAGCCGGACCATGTTTGTTACACCTTGCGAGGGGTTTCTACGGAAGAGGGTTGTTGGGATAAGGATTCGGTAGATGAATCTATGGGTCGATAGTCCAAATAGATTTGGATAGATTTGATAGATCCCAAAACCCAGTGAATATTGTACCTTCGTATTTGTATAGCCTAGTCGAGTTCGGTTGTTTAGAACTCGGTGGGACGGAAGTTCATTAGGCTGCGGGATTAAGTAGAAGACCTCCCTCGGTGACGAATTCGGGATCGAAGAAGTCGGTTGGATAGCAACCTCCCGGTTTGAGATCTGCACTTTAGGAATTCGTGCCCATGCCTTTGAAAGATCGAGAAGAACCCCCGGTAGGAAAGAGCTCGGTAGCTGCGGTTTTCGGTAGAAGACCTCACTTAGGCGGCGAACTCGGGATCGAAGAAGTCGGTTGGATAGCAACCTCTAGGCCGAGATACGCCGGGAATTCGTGCCCGTGCGCTAAAGATCGAGAAGAACATAAGTAGGAAAGACAACTTCGGTTGCGGGTCAGGATTCGGAGGAAGTCAACCTTGAGCTTTGACAAGTCTCAGCTACCAATCTACCTTAACCAATAAGGAGCCGGCCGGCGAACATCTACTCGACCAAAGCGCTCTGAGCTGAAAAGAGAAGAATCTCTACGGTGTACCTGCTCGACAACGTTCAAATTAAAGGAGCCATTTTTTCTTGTCGTATCAACACGTGTCGAGAGCTCCCTCCAATGGATCTATTCACCATCGATAACTATAAATAAGAGAAGTCGCCATGCGGAGACGACAGGGGAACCAAAGCTATCTACGCACAAACTCTTAGCAATCTCAAAGATGAATCTAGTGAAGAACTAGCATCCGTTGAAGAACACCTTTAATTCATCACTTAGAGTTTTATTCTATTCCCTTCTCTTATCTAAGCAAGCTCATAGTAATATCCTTAGCTTAGAAACCTCGAGGAAGTTCACATCCTTGTGAAACCGTTCTTATTTGTAAGAACTTCCTCTTAGTTGGAGAAGACTCAAACTCTTCAAGTTTGAACCACTTGTAAAAGTCACATGACTATAAGTAGAGAATGCATCCCGCTACGAGATCGCGAGAACTTGCTCAGTATAAACTTCAAGGTTTGCGTACGTCCGGTGAACGGAGACCAACTAAGACTTGCTCGGTATAAATATAACAAGTATCCACGCTTTTGTCGGGGCCGGTGGACGTAGGACCCGGCGTATGCGAATCACTTTAAAAATCCCTTTATTGATTCTTGTTTTTTATCTAGCGATCATGCGGCATACAAGCGTATTTCACAAAACTTCGGCATAAAAATCGGTGTTTTCTAGCCGAAACGTTTCATAGGGCCTACACTTCCGCACACACTCGTGCGGAATAGTATTGAATGGGCTCAAGTCGGTAGAGTGAACTTCATTAGAAGATTTTACGCCCCGCGATACGAAGCATATTTGGCTCGACTCGGTTCGGTTGCAAACTCGATTAAAGTTGACTTCGCGTTTGAGAGAAATTTGTATTCAGGTGTATTCACCCCCCTCCACACGAACCACGTCTCGGGACCCCCAACAAGGGTTATGGATGATGGCGGGGTTGTGGTATCCATGGGCGGCGAGATCGCGAGTTCCGGCTATTGCCACGGGAGATTTACATTTATCTATTTTAGACTCTAGTTTAGTATTAAGAGATGTTTATTGGTGCCTGAATTTAGGCGAAACATTATTTCCGTTTCAAAACTTTTTTATTATTGATGGTTATAGATCTTTTTTAATGATCAAATTTCGACTTCGAAGGTAAAGATCTTATACGCAATGGTCCTTTAAATGGATCTCTATATACTATTACGTCTCATCAATGTACATTTGTTAATATTACTTCCTCATCATCCAACAATAAGAAGAGAAAAAGAATCTTCTATGGTAAATCAAACTTATCTATGGCATCAATGACTAGGTCACATCAATGCGAATAGGATCCAAAGGTTGGTGAAATATGGTTCATTGGAGTCTCTCCAAGTTGAACCTTTTCCAACTTGTGAATCACTGCTTGGAGGAAAGATGGTGACTTGGCCTTTTAAGGCGAAAAGTTATAGAGCCGCGAAGCGCTAAATTTGATTCATTCGACTTGTGTGGACCCGTGTCTACACAAGCTCGTGGAAGTATGAGTACTACGTCACATTTATCGACGATTACTCGAGGTATGGATATATTTACCTTCTTCCCCTCAAGTCGAGATTGCTTGAAACCTTTAAGGAATTCAAAATTGAAGTGGAGAAGAAGTTAGGTAAAGAAATCAAAACAACTGCGATCTGATCGTGGTAGGGAATACCTATCCAGCCGAGTTCAAGGACTACTTGATAAAATGTAGGATTACATCCCCAGCGACAACACCGGACACGCCTCAGCGAGAATGGTGTGTCGGAAGAAAAATCGGACACTCTTAGAGATGGTTCGGTCGATGATGAGTTACGCAACATTGCCCGATTTCTTTTTGTGGATATGCCCTACAAACTACAACATATTTACTAAATGGTGTGCCATCCAAGTCGGTTAAGACGACTCCGGTTGAGTTGTGGAGCGGGCACAAGCCCGGTATGCACCACGTAAAGATTTGGGGGTGTCACGCTTATGTGTCGAATAAGCAGGCCGACAAGTTGAAGCCACGTTCGGGAGGTTATCTTTGTTTAGAGGGTTATCCGAGAAGGAAACGAATGGTGGTTATTTTTATGATCCTAAAGAGCGAGAAGATCGTTGTCGGCACCAGCTCGGTTCTTTGAGGAGGTTTATATTAGTAATCCCAGTCTCAAGTCGAGATCATCCTTGAGGAATTACGGGGTGATCGAGTGTAACACCCCCAAAATTTTAAATATAAAATGCATTGCATATCTATTTATGCATATTATCAAGTGTTTTAGGTGCGTAAGTGGTACCCCGAGAAATTTAAATGAAAATTAGAGCATATATCATATTTGTCATTAAATCATTTTTGTTATGTAAATTTATTTTGAACTTTGAATGTGTTTATTTATATCATATTATGATTATATTATTTATTGTTGAGATATAAAACATGTTAGAATTATGAGACAAGAATAATATTTATTTATTTTGGATTTCCTAAACCTACTAGGATTCATAAAAGGATATAATATTTATTATTGTATTAACTTATTAGGAAAAAAATTTATGTTATGTTTTATTATTAAAATAGATATTTTATGTGTGATATTCACGTTTCGATCAATTTTAATTGTGTCAATATTCTAATTCAACTATGATTGAATATCTTAAGTAGTAAGTGAAAAAATAAATTATATATAAAAAGATAAAACAACGTAAATAATAATGGATAAAATTTATTTGATACTTTTTTATGATTAGGGATCTTTAGATAATTTATTCTAAGCTATAAATACACTTTTAGTCGTCCATAATATAGTTTTACATAAGATTTTCAAAATTACGTCGGCATACATGCGGCCCCATTTCCAAGAATTATTTACACGTCTTCACGATCCAAGGAGTGTTATTAGGATACTCCCGGGTCGATGGGGCTTCGGGGTCTTGAGGAAAGCCTTCATGTTGTTTTTGATGAGTTTGTTGTTGAGAACGAGGAAATCGTGTGAGATAAATGCGAAGATGTCGGCGGCAAGCTATAGGATCTCAAGATAAATGATAAACTGAATTGATCCGGCATTGTTGGGATGATGAGTCGAGATGAAGAAGAAACTCGGACCTATCTGCCGAGCGATGTGGCTGACATGGTTGATTCTGCGAGCGAGAATCAACATCGGGTAACTCATGGTCGATGAGGGCGCCCATGTGGTAGCTGAGACCTCTGCGAGAATAACAATTCGGGGGAGCGAATAATGTTCAGGAGCGAAATGCCCCACGGACACGGGAACTCAATAGACCCCAACCTTCTTGCTGAATTGCTTGGTCGCAAAAACGGCACTCTTGAAATGTCTAACACTCATGTTAACTATATAGAAGTAATTATAGAAGAAGAGACCAAGCTCGAGACGATCATGGCTAGATGCACCTTTGGTCTGAGTGCGATCTCATCATTGGAGATCCATCGGCAAGAGTAAAGGACAAGATCCAGATTTTATCAAGCGAAAAGTTCTTTATACTCCTGGTTCTTATCTCTTGAAGGACCTCGGTCGGTAGAGGGGCGCATTTGACGGCGTTGGCTGGATCATAGCAATGCTAGAGGAGCTGAACAGTTCGTCGAAGAAATGAGTGCAGGAGCTTGTTTACGGACGGCGTGCTTGAAAGCAAGAAGTCTCGTGGAACAACCGCCCGAGCTTTCGGTAGGGACATTGGGTTTATAGACACAAAAGACTACTGTATGGTTAAAACAAGCACCCCAAGGCTTGGTACGATACCCTATCGGACTTTCTACTTGAAAGATTTTAGAAGGGGACGATGGGTGCACCTGTTCGGCATCAAATCGAGAGGATGACATTCTGCTTTGAGTGCTGAGATCTATATGGGCGACATCATCTTTGGGCTGCCCAGAAATGTGACTATATGTCAATAATTCGAGAAGATGATGAAGGGAGAAATTCAAGATGTCAATGATGGGTGAGATGAACTAAATCCTTGGTTTTCAAGTAAAATAATCGAGATAAGGGAATATTCATCAACCAAGCCCAGTACACTCGAGACCTCCACGAAAATATTTGGTTGTGAATCAAGCAAGCCGGTCAAGATCCCATGAATACAAACTTTAAAATCAATCTAGATAAAGAGGGATCTTACGTTAACTCGGCCCGACTCTGAGCTATTATTGGTTCTTTATTATATTTAATAGCAAGCGGGCCCGGATATAACTTATGTTGTCGGTGTATAAGCGAGAATTTCGGAGACGAATCCCAAGCGAAGTCATCTAGACTTAGCGAAGAAGATTACTGCGATACACGAAGGGAACACCTAACGCGAGGGCTATGGGTAGATCGAAAGTCAATTTCGGGAACGTGTCGGTGCCTGAGCGGTAAGTTAATATCATGGTTCTCCAAGAAACATCATTCGATAGCGGCGTCCGCTCTTGAAGTTGAGTATATAGGCTGCCGGAAGTTGATATGCCCGGATTCTTTGGCTTGGCAACAATTACGTGATTATGGTATCATTCAAGATGAAGTGCCCATCTCTTTGCAACTCCACCGGTGCCATTGCAATCACTCATAACTTGATTCTTCACACAAGATGCAAGCACGTGGACATCCAACACCGCTTCATCCGAGACCATGTCGAGAAGAAGGTTATCGGGATGGAGAAAATCCACAATGATAGACAAAGGGCGGGACATCTTGGCCAAGCCGCTAGGCGAGAACGGGTTCAAGAACTCTCGGTTGAGCTAGGTCTAGTGGATCCTGCATCCCGAGTCGGTAAAAATATTGATGCGACAAGTGAGTAAGTCGAACTTAGTACTTGATTTAGTAGGGTGAATCATATAGTACTCTGTAAGGGGGAACGTGAGACAAATACTGAATCCTCAGTATCACGTCAATCCTCCTGATTTACAATTGGTAACAGCTAAGCACAAGGCTCAGTTGAAAAGGTTTGATTATTAAGTACAGTATTTATACTCAGTGGCATGCATTGCACTTAATTGATCGGTAGCATACATTCAATGACATGAATCACATTTAATTCCCACCATAAATTCTTAAGGATACGTTCGGGTAAAGCTGTTTTTTCATTTAAGCGCGATATCCTAGGCCGGCTTGCAGCGCATTTAATGCATGTCATCTCACCTTACTCCGACTATGCAAATCTTACGTGGGTCGAGATTAACTTAGTAATCATTCCTTTTATAAAATTATATCCCTAGCTGTATGTGATAAAGCGAGATTAAATCTTAACCTCGAGATCGAAAAACCGCTTGGTATTCAAATCTATATAATCTCTCGCTAATATCTCTTACCTTCATCTTCACCATTACCTTTTTAAGAGCTTTGCATAATCTTCAAACTGCATTCGAGACTTCTACATCTCTCAAGCTCTTAAACATTACGTCAAATGTTTCATCTCTTATTTGCAAACTAACTCACACTACTTTCAAGTTCTAACATCTTTTTTGCAGATTCTAGTTGAAAATGGCATCTTTATCAAGCATCGTTCGGACTCCTACAGACATCGACCAGATCATTCGAGCATAGTCATGTTCGAGAAAGCGTGGAGTTCCACCTATCGGAACTACCATACTAGGAGGAGATTTACTCCGCCCTTCGGGTATCCGAGTGCGAAGGCGCTTCGGCGAAGCGGCCTCATGCTTGTTTTCGAGACAAGTCGTTGAATTTTACTTCAACATGCGTCGGGTGGAGGGACAAGCGCGAGAGGTCACCGCTATAAGGTACATGAAAGAGGTTTCACCTCAGACATGGGAGGAGAGTCACGCCGACATCAGCATCCTCTAAGGGCTAAAAACAGTATTCAACCTTCCCAACTATGGCGTATCTCCAATTGGATACAAGGAATCCGAGCTTAAGCGATTATATCGAGGCGCTTGCGGGAGGATGATATATCCATCAAAGCTGCATTTCCAAAGAGTCGGCTCACCGGAGTCGGAGGCTTGGCGTACGTTGTTATCTATATCCTCACTAGCGTAGCTGGTTCCTTTAACCAGTTGTCCAAACCTAGGCTCCAGATGATGGTGGCAATCATGGATGGAGAAAAGGTGAACTGGGCTCAGTTCTTTCTTTTTGGGCGAAGGCACATTGCGAGAAGTTTGTTGCTTGAGAAGCGGGAGAGAAGACTAACTCATGTTGGCAAACTTACGTATGTGACTAAGGTTTCCGGCGGCCGATAGAAGCATCGGGATCCTTGCATGCATCATTTGGCGACATGAAATACTTCAATAAGAAAGCTGATCAAGTTCACGTCGAAAACCACGCCCGGCTGAAAAGTCCGTTGGTCGTGGAGGTTTGCCACGGAAGAGGCCCTTT
>JAPVEC010000236.1:0-18005 GCA_028984105.1 Lavandula angustifolia | reverse complement strand
CATCTCCTTGTTGGTGAACGACCTCCTGACCCATTGATGACATTGACTTGATTGGTGAATCGACACTCGGCTCGTCAAATGGTTTTGATGAGGCTCCATTGTAATGGCGTCGAACTTCCGAAGCTCTAGCTCGAGCTTGTTTTCTTTGATCCGAGGGGTTCCATGGCTCCGGTTGACAGCCAAGGCATCCCGTAGCTCTTCTTGCGTTTTGCAATCTTGTACCCTTCCGAGATGTGAGTCGGCGGCGTGGTCGGTATGGCGTGCGATGCAACTCGGTCAAGTTGTGCAACTTCTTTTCTTCAGGTGAAGGCGGATTTGTCTTTGGGAACCTTAGCACCGGTTTGTGCTCCCCACGCCCCTCCTCCGGCCGCCAAAATACTACGGCGTCGATCATGGGGAATGATCGGTCACGACTCTAGGACATCGACTTCTTCGTCGTGGAGTGACGTTAGGTGTGCCTCCATAGGTACGCGCCTGTCACGTGTAAGTTCTCCCTATTGAGAACATCGGTACCATCCTAATACTCGACATATCGGACATTGTAAGAGTAAGAGTATAAGGATGCTTGAAAAGATGCTTATGCGGTGAAAACGGTTTTCAGGGATCGGGTTCGAGACCGGTATTTCCAGGCAGGCGTCGGTTGAACCACTGAAGTGAGCTCGATACCAATTGTTGGTCGGAGACGAAAAGTCGGTGCGAGGGGGGTGAATACACACTGAGCTGCATTTCTTTTTCTCGGTGAAGGTCAGTTTGAAGGCCCGAGTGTTTGCAAGCGATGAACAGTTGCCAAGTAAGCCTTCGATCATTGGGTGAAAGTGAGTCGGCTTAGGAGCTCTTCCTGCACGCGATGTCGATATTACGAAACTCGATCGGAGGCCTGTGTGCGGCTAAGTGTTAGGCCCGGATTCGTCTCTTTTGAAAACGCATTTTAGCAAGTTAAATCTTTTGGTACTGTGCACTTTATAAAATACGTTTTATGCGAAGCTTATAATTTTCAAGTCGGTTGAATGCTATGCAATAAAACGGTAAAAGAACCTAGTGATTTAACGTGGTTCGGATACGCAAGATCCTACGTCCACGGTCATGAACAAGGCGGGAGAACTTGTTGATTATTCGAGCAAGCCTCGGCGGGGATATCGTTGTGCGGCTGGGCAGTTCCCTCCAAGTTATAGTCTTAGCGACTTTACGATCCGAACCTAAGTTTAGAAGGGAGAGAATATTCTCCAAGCGAGGAAGGAGTTCTTACAACAAGAACAATTCACTAAATGTGAACTCCTTCGGATCTAAGCTATGAATTTAGCAATGAGCTTAGTCCACAGAAGAAAGGGATCAAAGAGCTCTAGCAGAGATGAACTACAAGAAGTGTTCTATGAAAACTAGTTCGTCTGCGGATAGCTTGAAGGTTCTAGAGCGTTGTGAGCTTGAATGATTTCCCTTGATTTCGCGTATATTCCTTTCTCTGTGAAATCTTCAAATCCTTCTCTATTTATAGTTGTGAGTTGTGGCATATGTCCGTTGGAGACGACCGATGCCACGTGTCTGCGTCAAAGAAAACGGCCACTTTTCAACTTTGTTGCGGCGGGGCGATTAATCTGTTGTTCATGAGAGCGGCTTGCTTGTGTAGAGTAGGTAGCGTTGTCGGCTTCTCATTGGTCGAGGTTTGTAGTTGGTGAGTGTCGAGTTGACCATTCAAACTACCTCGTATGTCTTCTGCTGAACATTTGAAGGGACTTTAAGTGCTTTGGGTGGCTTTACGTCGGATACGATAGGCTGGAAAGTCTGTGTCTTCTTCGGGTGAGTCGTCGGCCCGATAAAGTGAAGCTTCGATAGTCGGTTGGTCGGCTAACGAAGGTATCACGCTTGCCTTGGGTTCTTCTGCGATGACCATCAGGCTTGCCTGAGAATGCTTCTGCGAGGTTCGGTCGGTGATGCGGGATCTTTAAGCGAGTTTGATATCGGTGGCTGGCGACGAAGAATGCAAGCGGTTACACACGATGACGTGGGGTTACGAAAAGTATCTTCATCGAGAAGATCGGTTCAACAACTACCCCGTACGGGACTTAGACAATAATAAGCATTACATCAAGTCTAACTTATACATCGGCCTAATCCCATCGACACGCTAATCTCGCGATATCGGCTCGGTTTTGGGATCTTCAATTCCATAGTACTACTATGATTTTCCCAATTTCTTTTAACCCTAGAACAGGGCAGTATCAATCTTGACTCCCATATCCAACAATTTCCCCCTAATTGATGATGCCAAAACCTCTATACTCTAACATCTATCAAAGATCATGTCCTATGCGACAACAATTTCCCCCTTGAAACGTCTTAGGAAAAGCGATAATCATAAACGAACTTCGGCGAGACGAGAGAATGACAAGATCGAGAAAGCGATGTGAGTGTGTGTCGGATCACTTAGTGATCAGTTGTGTAAACATAAAGTAAAAGGAATTTGAAAGACAATGAGTAATTGTCTAGCAAGCGAAGGAAGCGATATATATATCGAGAATTACGAGTTCGAATGCTATTACAAAAAGATGAGAAGAGAAAATCACTTCTTCTTTGCTTCTTGAACCTGCGTCTTCTTCTTGAAGTCAATGGATTTCTCCTCGGGAGGATCCGAGTAATAGTATTTATACACTCTCAGCTCGAATCTCACGGATCTCCAAGTTATCATCGGCCTTTCGGGGAGCGAGGCTCGGAGCGTAGGCGGCTTCCTCCACTTCTCTTTCTATGTCCTTAGTGCTCGGCCGAGTCCATTAGCAAGTCTCGGCGGTGGAATACATCGGAAAGTCTTGGGGCACGGAAGGTTATATTACGTGATTCCATGACTTGCTTGCCGTTCCATTGAATTCAACATCAAATCTCGTAACCAACTCCTCAAAGGGCGATCGGTGGCCGATCGAGTGGGTAAATGCGCCATACGTAGTAGCCTTTTGATAAAAACTTCTTTTCAATCTCTCCCAATGTTCATTCATATCAGCCGGCACCCACTTATCCACATCTTTGAATCGGTTGTTGCTTGATGTGGGGGCCCCTGATGAACTTAGATCCTCTCGGGATCGCGCTTCTCGGATCGGTGCTAGGTTTAAAGGGATAATCTTCGCACTTTCTCCCGAGATCAACCATCCTTTTCTTTTCTCGGAGCGCGGCTGCTCTCTTGTCTCCATGTCCGCTAGATAGTCCGGCGAGCACCGCCTCCCACGTTGCTTGATCTTACGCTATCTACGCGGGCGTATGAGTCGTAGAGGGTTGACTCTGCGCGATAGGCGCCAGGTATCGGTTGTTGAAGAAGCCTTGGCGTATTCTTCTTGAGCTTTCTTCTTATCGCTCTTCAAGCGTCCCGATTACCTTCTTCTTACCTCACGCCTCTTACGGCCTTGTCCTTAGGCTTTTTGGTACGCCTCAGTTGCTTCTTCTAATCTCCAGCTCATGATCAAGTTTGTCCTGCGGTTTGTTGGGCGACTACGGGTCGAAGGCCTCTGCTCCGCTTTTGATTTAAATTTTCGGACCGGGGAGGAAGGAGGAGATTCGATAGCGGCCTCCTTCCCCGCCTCTGCGGTAGGCTGTTGTGACTCTTCTTCTTACGTTGGCTCGTCTAGAGCGAGCGTCTCTTGTATATGTGCAACGAGAAGAGGAGATGGGGGTGGCTTGTAATGGAAATTCAAGGAGAAGTACCTCGTCGGTATTGTCTTTTGCTGTGGTGCGGTGGACTTCTTCGGTTCGAGTAGAGGGTCCTTCCTCACCTGTGCCTTTTCCCTTTGAGTGCGCGAGGGTCCTTCGGTGTGGAGGGTCCTTCCTCCTGTACCTTTACGCTAAGAAGCGGTACATCAGTTTGTCCCCATCACTCCTTCATCCGTTCTCTCACTTCCTTCTTCCTTACTTACCTTCCCCACTTACTACCTTCCCCCTTTTTTTTGGCATCGGCAATAAGTCGAGGGAGGTACGGAGTTCTTTCACTTCTTGACCACTTTGGCAATAGAAACTTTAACTTCATCAACGGTCGTATCGAAGTCGAGATACCACCTTGGTGTAGCCATGCCCGATCCGAGTTCTTGCTCTTGCTGAATTTCGTGGGCGAGCGGGCGATTCTTTGCGAAGGTGCGAGCGGCGCATCATGGGATCCGCTCATCTCTTTACGAATCGTCTTGAGAGCCTCGGCTTGTTGTTTAATGGGCTGTTTGGAGAGAGGTGGTAGCCGGCTTATTACGCTCATCCATCGAGCTTGAATGCTTTCGAGGGCGAGTCGGCTCTTGTGAGAAAAGATAGGCGGCGAGCTTCAAGAAGGCTGGCGACTACGAGCTTGCGAGATCAATCTTACGGGCGGCTAGAGCACTGCTCGATCATCTTCTTCGATCGGCGAGAAGGAGCCTCTTGTGGTTTGAAGACGTCGGCGAAAAAGTTTGTTCGGGCGTTCGGTCTCGCGCCTTTGTATACTTCTCCCATTTAATGTGTACATCTTTGGCGAGAAGGCGATTTTTCTCTCCTTGGCGTCGATCGCCTTGTTGGCTTGCCTTTGAGGACACGGAACCTATTGGTTGTATCGATAGGAGCTTGTTCCGAGCCTCTTTTCGGAGAACGTGAGGAGCTGCTCCACTTGAGTACTTAGGGGCATTAGGAGCCTCACCGGATGTGGCGGGTGGTGGTGATGAGCTCTTCTCACGGGAGTTTGTCCCTCGGCGAGAATCTCCCATTTACGCATCCTTGGGTGCCTCGTCCTTCTCCTTATCATCATCTCCCTTATCGGCCCGGGGAGGGGAAGTGGGCGGGGGGTGTTGCACAGGTGGATTCCCTCGGCTTAGCAAGTAGAGCATAAGCAGCTCGTAAATCTTGAAAACAACCCCGGATCCGGCGGGCTCGCCAAAGCTTATGGCATTACTTGCGGCTCTTGCTCCTCGGCCAACAACTCAGTCCCTACTTGATTCTTTGAAAAGTCTATGAGAATGTCCCGGTGCGGGAATCTCGGTAGCATATGAGCGCGTGCCACGATGGCAATCTCTATCAAGTCCGCGTGCCCGGCGATTTCGGGTATCGGCTCGTGAATTTCGGTGCAGCACGGGCACGAGTGGAATCGGTGGTGTTCCACTCGGCGGATGGCTCCTCGGTCGGTATTACTGCTGTCCGGCTGGGTTTCCTCGGAGCTGATTATCGAACACTTATCCTTGAGTAGCTCCTTCTATTCCGATATCGAATCCCGGATGCGCTCGGGGAGGAGGTGAAGCGGGAGTTGAGCTAGTATGGCCGGCGGTGAGCAACGATGACCTCAGCGAGTCGAGTCTTGGCCAATCTCCTCTTCTTTGGCACTTGTGCGATGGGGGCGGGCGACGGCTGCTCTCTTAGGCTCGGGCGGCCCCTTGCACTATGGATTTCTTAGCTCCGGCCTTGTAGCCGGAATTTGATAGATTTCTTGTCAAAGTACTTGGAGTCCTCAAAAGCTGAGTTCTCAAAAGGCGAGTTCCTACGAACCATGCTTTCTATCGAAACAGAACATCTTTGTTCGAATAGAAGTTTACCCACACTTGGCTATCCTCCTCTCGCCGGTGGGTAATGTGGTGAACCACGAGCACGTGCCTTCATCTCGAGTAGTATAATACTCGACCCGGTTCACTTCAATCCCATCGTCTATTGCCATCATCAAGTTTGAATCCTTGGTTTGGGCGAGTTGATCATACGATCCGTTGAACTTGTCGAGAATGTGCGATACCACGTAAGCTAGACCTGCATGCTTGGGTAGCAACAGATTCCTCGGGAGAGAGGCTGTTTTGAACGCCACATCCTTGCGTCCACGGAATTTACGCACATATGCGTTGATCTCCTTCTCCTTGTATCCATCGGAGAAATGCCGGAGTTGGGAAGATCGAATGAAAGACCTAGAGCATCTTGAATGCGAAGGTATGAACAGGCTGAATCCCACTCGTCTTGGTCGACTTCCTTCTGATAAGAGAAGGACGATTCCTCTCCTCCCGACGCTAGAGATTTCGAGTTGAAATAAACTTCGGCGACACAGTCGAGGGAGATAAGCACGGGGTGCTTCGAGACCAGGCATCTCCAACCACGAGGCGCTCCAAAGCGTCAAACACGGGTTCAAGGAAAGAGGTCTCCACTTGGCGGAAGGCCAAAGTAGGCTCAAACAAAATCTGGAAGCCACAATCTCCTCAATGTTATCGGTGTTTGAACGTTCGCCATTGAACTCTACAAAACAAACATATTAGCACTTGAAAATAGAGTAAGTTAGTAGTTGCTAGCAAATATCGATACATTACCGTGTATAAGAGCTTTAAGAGATGCGAAAGCAAAGTTGTTTAAGAGATTTGGATAAGAAAAGCAGTTTGCGAGATAAGCTCTTGAGAATATGAAAAATGGCGAAAAGTGAGGAGTTGATGGAAGATGAAAGATTTTGTATATTAAGCTTGATCTTTAGTTTGAATCGCACGGTTCAAATTTAATCTTTCAAAATCAAGGGGCGGCTAAGATTAAATGTTATAAATAGGAATGATTACAATAGCCGCCAATATTATAAATATACGTAATAAAGGTAATGGAGAAGACATGTATTAAATGCTGACGAGAGCATTAATTACGCGAGGCGAGGGGTCCTGTCGACTTTTCCCTTGAACCTTAAACATAATAAATGGCAAGGAATAAATGCTCCTTAACAGCGAATGTAAGCGGCGATGCATTAAATGCGGCATGCTTGAACAAATTAAGTAACGATACTACGCAAACCTCTTTAGTTGAACTTATCGGTGGTTACCATCATTTATCGGGGAGGATGGTTGTGCCGATGACCATGTTCCCCCTTCTTTGTGTACGGTGTGTCTCTCCCAACGAGTCATTGTACTAAGTTTTTTCGACTGTCGTCTTCGATTCCATACGATACCAATTGTTGCTAAGTATATCATTATCGGTGCCTGGCTTCTCTTGACTTGTCTCGGTAGGATCTAGCAAACCTAGCTCAGCGATAGTTCTCGAACTTTGTTCTCGGCTAGTGGTTTTGGTCGGTATATACGCCCTTTGCTTGTCGGTATGGATTTTTCTCCATCCTAATGTCCTTCTTTTCGACATGGTCTCGATGAAGTGGTGTCGAGATATCCACGTGCTTGCATACGGTATGTAGAAGCGGGTTACGAGTTATAGCTATTGCACTTTGGTGGAGTCACGGTAGATGGGCACTTCATCCTAAGTTATACCATAATCTCTCAATTGTTGTCGAAGCCAAAGGATGCGGGCACGGCAACTTCCTGCCGGCCATGTACTCGGCTTCGGTAGTGGACGTAGCTGCGAGTCTTTGTTTCTTTGAAAACCACGATATCGGCTTGTTTGCCTTTAGGAGCGACATGTTCGGGAAGTTGATTTCCGATCTATCACTGCATCTGCATAATCGGCATCGAGAATAACTTTGTCGGTATTAGATTATCATCGGCGGGATACCATAACCCGACATCGGGTGTTCCTTTTAGATATCGCGAGAATCTTCTTTGAGTCTAGATGACTTCGCTTGGGATTACTTTGAAATCTTGCGCATACACCTACAACATAAGTTATGTCGGGTCGGCTAGGCTTGTTAAATAAAGTAAAGAACCAATAATAGCTCTATAATCGGTAGAGTTAACGAAGCTCCCTCTTTGTTTAGATCGATTTTAAAGTTCGTGTTCATGGGGATCTTAAGCGGCTTGTTGGAATCACGGCCGAATCTTTTGAGAAGATCTCGAGTGTATTTGGCTTGATTGATGAAGATTCCTTCGGTGATTGTTTTACTTGAAATCCAAGGGAAATAATTCATCTCTCCCATCATGGACATATCAATTTCTCCTTCATCATCTTCTTGAGCTGGCGACATATGACTTCGTTTTCGCGGCCGAAAATGATGTCGTCCACGTAGATTTGCACCGGTAGAATGTCATCTTCGACTTTATGCTTTGAATAGGGTGCGATCTCTTTGTCCCCTTTTGAAAACCTTTCACGAAGTAGAAAGTCGATAGGGTATCATACCAAGCCACAGGTGCTTGTTTTAACCCATACTCCTGAGCTTTCCTAAGTGCAATACACCTGATGTCCCTGCTTTGAAAGCCGGGCGGTTGTTCACGTAGACTTCTTCCTTCGATGCGCCGTTCGGAAAAGCTGACTTCACATCCATCGATATACCTTAAATCCACGATGTGTTGCATAAGCTAGGAAAAGACGAATGGCTTCCAATCGGCAAGTGGAGCAAATGTTTCATCAAAGTCAATTCCCTCGCCTTTGATTGTATCCTTTAGCAACTAGTCGAGCTTTATTTCGACAATGACGTTGTTTTCATCTCGCTTGTTCTTGAAGACCCACTTAGTTCCAATCACGTGCGATGTCTAGGTACGTCGACAAGCTCCCAAACTTCATTTACGACGAGCTGGTTCGGCTCTTCTTGCATAGCAATGACCCGAGTCGGCATCTTTAAGTCGTCCTCTATCGGCGAGGTTCTTACGTAGACGAGAAAACAAGAGTAAAGTGAGGTTTCTCCTTGACTTAATCTTGATCTCGTCCTTATAGTTGTTTGATGGATCTCCAATGATAAGATCGAAGAATGAGCATCGTGCCACGAGCGCTGAGTCGGGCTTCTTCTTCGATACTACTTACCCACGGTCGATAGGTGTATTAGGCATTTCGGTAGTGCGTTGCGTGGTGTAGTAATTCGGTAAGAAGGTTAGGATCTGCGAGTTTCCGGGGTTCGGGGGCATTTAGCTCGGGAACATTAATCGTTCCCCACGAGTTTATATTCTCGGTGAGGTCTCGGTTACCACGAGGGCTTTCTCATCGACCCGAAGTTACCTGTTGTTGATTACGTTCGATAGAATCAACTAGGTTAGCTACATTGCTTGTTGGTGAGTCGAATTTCTTCATCTTCGACTCATCATCTCAACAATCTTTGGATCTTTTCGGCTTTGTCATTTAGTCCGAGATCACACGTAACTGCTGGCGACATCCTCGGTGTTTGACTTTGTAACTTTCTGTTCTCGGTAACAAATTCATCAAAAACAACATGAGGGCTTTCCTCCCACGCAAAGAGTTCGATAGTTAAAAACTCACGAAGGCTTTCTTGACTCGGGAGTATCCTAAGAATACTCCTTGATCGGATTTGCTATCAAAGACCTTCAAGCGATCTTTCCCATTGTTGTGGATAAAGCAAGGAGAGCCGAAAACATGAAAATGAGAAATAGAAGGAATTCTCCCTTTCCACGGTTCGTAAGGCTTCTTCATGTGTTCTTTGTGTCGGTAGTGAGCGATTCCGAGTGTAACGGGGCGGTGTCGGTAGCATCGGCCCAAAACTTTGAGGGTAGTCGAGAATGCTGCGAGGAGCATTCTTGCTTGCTTCTTTGAGTGTTCTGTTCTTACGTTCAACAAGTACGTTACTGGCTGAGGGGTGCGCGCATCGATGTCTCGTCTTTGAATTCCCTCTTTATCGCAGTATGTCTTAACTGCGAGTTTAGAAACTCTTGTTCCTCCGTACGAGCGTATCTTCTTAATCTTGATGTTCTTTTCCACACTTTGAGTTTCTTGATAGATTAGGTAACTCGGTCGAACATCGGATTTGTTGGCGATGAAGATGACCCAGTATATCTCGAGTAGTCGTCTATGACGACGAGGGCATACTTCTTGCCTCTTATAGTCGCTGGAGGGCGGCCGAATAAGTCCATGTGAAGCGGTGAAGGATTCCATCGGTGGAAGGTGACGGAATAGGTGGATTGCTCCTCTTTGTTTGCTTTCCCTTCGGGCGCGCTTCACAATTTACTGTCTTTGATAAACGATTCGTTGGGCGGTCCTCGACTTTAGAGTTCTTGACTAGCTTGTTCATGGTCTTGAAGTTCGGGTGGGTTTGAGTCTCTTGTGCCATAGCCAGCCTGACTTGTCACTCGATTTTGTACGTGCGAGCAAGCAAGCCTCGGGTTACTGCGGTTATCGATTTGCAACATAGATGTTCTTCTTCCAGCGATCCACGACAACAACTTTGTTTTCCCTGTAGATTTGTCAACAATATCACGAAACCCGGCGTCAAAAGTTACTCGTTAAGATTATCACGGGAATTGGTGGCGAAAGGAGATTATGTTGAAGTCCATCAACATATGTTACTCTTGGAGCGTGGCGGTCCCGATGTTCGGCGTTAGTATCCCCTTGTGTAGCCTTTGGAGTTGTCACGAATTCAGTGCAGGACCATCTTCTTGTACGTAGTTGGTCGGCGAGGCTCTTACGGTAAGTCATGTGTCTCGGCAGGCGCTTTGTCCACTATCCACGGGTCCTTATGCACACCGCAAAACGAGGCATTTTTAGGTACCCTTTTGTTCGGTTGGGTCCTTACGAGGTTAGTGGGTAATTTATTGGGCTACTAATATTTATCAATTAATTGGCCCAGGCTAATTAATTCGAGGATAAATAACATTATTAAATAATGTAAAATACATTAATCCATTAATAATGAATTACGAGAGATAATAAATTACTAGGCAACTAATTGGGCCGGATCGGGGATCCAATCCGAGAAATAAAGTTTGGGCCTCCAATTAATTAATTATCCATGCTCGGCCCAGAGCAAAATTAATTAATTAACACGAGATTCATTCCACTAGAGAATCCGTCTTGACTTACCCCTTTATCCCAATTTGAGCAAGGGCTTGTATTTTAGACTTAATCGATCTCAGTATTTAAGATAGAAATATCCGTTAATTAATTAAACTTCTTATTGTGCTTAAATTAATTAACATCTTGTATTCTTTGAGTAGTACCACTCGACCTTATTAACACACTGAACTTAATCAACCGGCCGGGTTTAGTGTGCTAATCCTTTCGAGTTCCTCGGGGGATATTATCAACCCGTTCCTGGGATACGGTGCAAGATACGGACAACCCGGCTCGAGCCACAAATGACTACTAACACCCAAGATACGTAGATCCGGTTGCTCGTTGGACGGTCACCATAGTAGGTCAAAGTGATAGATAGCCAAATGCACTCGGAATTGAAGTCTTACCAAGCTTAAGACTAGCTAAGTCACCGAGATCTTGGTTTTCCACTAATGTCGATTAGGAAAACACGTCTCATTGTGATCCGTCAATACACCACCTTAAGTGTACCGGTAAAGACAAGCGGTTAAGACAAGCCACTTCTTATCTAAGCTGCGGCTTAAGCCGAACAACTTCATCCTTAAGTTGTCTCGGCTGTGTTATGCTTTGTTTATATCTTGTCGGTTCAACCAATTTGTGTTGTCTTCACGTGATACCCAGGCACACCACACAAATCTAACTTTTATACAAGATAAAGGATAACATGTGCAAATATACATATTTATCGAGATAGGAGAATAAAACGGTGGTAAGGACAAAAAACACATTGTATACAAGCATAAAAGTGCTTCCGGTATACAAAATCCCAACAATTCTCCCACTTATACTAAAGTAAACTTTTTAGTATACAATGTGTCTATATCTCGGCTATCTAGGTACAAACTAGTACCCGGCTATATGTTAGCTATCTATCCTATCTATCACGACATCTTCTCCCACTTATACAAAAGTTTACGCCAGTCCTAAGTGGGGGGCATCTCTACCATCCCTAAGCCACTGAACATGCTTCTCGTATGCCGGGAGTGGTAAGCTCTTCGTGAAAGGATTAGCTAAGTTGACTTCGGTTCCAATTTTGTCGATCACCACGTCACCTCGATTTACGAATACTCGTATAATATGGTACTTCCTTGTCTATGTGTTTAGACGCCTTGTGAGATCTAGGTTCCTTAGAATTTGTTCTTGCACCCGCATTATCACAATAAATCGTGATCGCCTTAGGCAGATTCTGAACAATATAAAGATCTTGGAGGAAATTCTTGAGCCAAGCTGCCTCTTTCGAAGCTTACGAGGCGACCACATACTCTGCTTCCATGGTTGAGTCCATCAATGCGTTTACGCTTTGCACTCCTCCATGAAACGGCTCCACCTCCCAAGGTAAACACATAACCCGAGGTAGACTTCTTCTCGTCGGCGGGTCAGCACGGAAATCCGATTACGTATAACCCAAAGACACTAGGCGTCGACGGGTAAACAAGCCTTATAATCTCTAGTCCGTTTAAGGTACTTGAGAATATACTTGACCGCTGATCCCAGTATTCCTTTCGGGGTGAGGCCGATATCTTGAGACCATGCCTACGGCATATGAGATATCTGCTCTTGTACAAAGCATCGCATACATGAGGCTACCGGCGGCGGAAGCATATGGTAGTTGCCTCATACTTTCTATATCTTCGGGCGTTTTCGGGCGCTGATCCTTGGATAGAAAAATGCCATGTCGAAAGGTACTAAACCTCTCTTGGCTTTTGCATGCTAAAACGAGCAATAACGGTGTCAATGTAGGACACTTGTGAGAAGCTTAACATCCTTTTTTACGCGATCTCGAATAACCTTGATCCCGAGGATGTAAGCGGCTTCACCTAAGTCCTTCATTTGAAGCTTGCTCGGATAACCACGTCTTTACGTCGATAACACTTCAACATTATTGCTAATGCGAAGGATGTCATCTACGTAAAATGCAAGAAACACCAGCGATCCGTTAACACAAATCGTTACACACACCTCGTTAGGACGGGATACAAATCCATAGGATTTGACTACTTCGTCAGCAATGGTGCCCATAACCTGGAAATCTTGCTTAAGTCCATGAATAGACTTCTTAAGCTTCCAAACTAGATGCTCTTCGCCCTCATTCACATAACCATCTGCTGCTTCATGTAGATGTCCCTACCTTTTTCAAGGTGACCGTTTAGGAAAGCGGTTTTGACATACATTGGTCGAGATCTCTAGTTTCATGTGGTGATATGGCGAGGAGAATCCGAATGGACTTGATCATTGCTATAGGCGAGAAGGTATCTTCATAATCGATACCTTCTTTACAGGTAAAACCCTTCGCCACTAGTACGGCCTTAAACGTCATGATCTCTTCATTCGGTGCTCTCTCTTTCTCTTGTATACCCACTTACTACCAATAGCATTGAAGCCCTTAGGTAGTTCGGTGATCTCGTATACATCCATATCAGTTATGGACTCAAATTCGAGTCCATGGTGCATCTACATCTCCCATTGCTTCGTTGTAAGTCTAGGGATCCACGGTATCTTGTTCAATGCGCAGGAGATAATTAAACATCTCCATAGTGAACATATACCCGATCAGTGTGTAAATATCACCCTCCCGCTATGTCGAACGATGTCGGGAGGCATGTTAGCAGTTGTGCGATTACTCGTGGAGTACTATCTTGCACAACCGGCTGTTCAAGTGGAACCCGACCACCTTGTAATTCCTCAAAGATGATGTCGACTCGAGATTTTTGGTTACTAATGTGATCCTCTTCTAAGAACCGAGCGTTAGGGCTAACAACGATCTTGTTCTTTAGGATCATAAAAGTATCCACCTTTCGTTTCCTTCGGATGCCCTATGAACAACATCATTTACGAACGTGATTCCAATTTGTCGGCCTGCCTTATTCGGCACATAAGCGAGGATAACCCCAAATCCTTAAGTGGTGCATCTTTGGGTTTGTGCCCGCTCCACAACTCGAAGGGATCTTTTGTACCGACTTGGAAGACACACGATTCGGCAAGTATGTTGCGGTCTCTAGGGGCGTATCCCCCAAAGCGCGAAGTTGCATAACTCATCATCGACCGAACCATCTCTAAGAGACTTCGGTTCCTTCTCTCGACACACCATTCTGGCTGGCGTGCACGTGCTTTGTCGGTTGGGATGTAATCCCACGTTGCGTCCAAGTAGTCCTTGAACTCGTTAGGCAGGTATTCCCCACCACGATTAGATCGAAGTGTTTTGATTTCTTTACCTAGCTTCTTCTCCACTTACGCCTTGAATTCCTTAAAGGTTTTCAAAGCAATCCAACTTGTGGCGAAGAAGGTAAACATATCCATACCTCGAGTAATCATCGGTAAATTTGACGAAGTACTCATACCCTCCACGAGCTTGTGTAGACATAGACCCACACAAGTCGGAATGTATCAAACTTAATGCTTACGTGGCTCTATAACCCTTTGCCTTCAAAGGCCTAGTCATCATCTTTCCTTCCAAACGGGTTTCACAAGTTGGAAACGGTTCAATTTTGGAGAGACTCCAATGATCCATATTCCACCAACCTCGAGTCTGTTAAGATTGATGTGACCTAGTCTTAAGTGCCATAGATAAGTTTGGTTTACCTTAGAAGACTCTTTCCTCTTCTTAGGATTTGATGATGAGGAAGCAATATTAACGGAACTACGCGGTTTACAAGTAATAGTATATAAAGATCCGTTTAATGGTCCACCATGGATAAAATCATCGTCTTTCATGATAGAAACTTCACTATCAAAACTTGATTTATAACCATCCATGGTGCGAGTTTTGAAAGCAGAAATAATGTTTCGCCTAAACTCGAGGCACATGTTAAACATCTTTAAGTACTAAAAAGCAGAACTATCAAAAGATAGATTTAAATCTCCAATGGCAATTGCGGGAACTTTCAATCCATTGCCCATTGAGACTACCACCTCGCCATTGCTCGATTACCTTTTACGCAAGAAACCTTGCAAGGTGTAACAAACATGAGCAGTTGCCCCGAATCCACTACCCGTTCATGGGTAGAAGAGGAAAACCCGAGCGAGTTTCGATTCACAAGAGCGACTCGCGTCTCTTTACATTTTTGCCTTGACATCTCGGATTATAATTCTTCCGGTGTCCTTTCTTACCATTCTTGAAGAACCTTCCTTTCTCCTTTGACATTTGCATGTCGCCGGTAAGGACCGTCTTCTTACTCCCATCTGCTCTTCTTGAAATGTCCACCACTTTACTGTTCTTTTTACGGTTTCCGCATTTCGAGAGGATTCCTTGAACTACTAGGGATATTCAAGACTTGAGCACTCTTGCCCTTTTCTATAACCTCTTTGACCGCTACCAAAGATTTGAGTAACATACTCAAAAGTAAACTCGTTCTTAGACATAGCGGTCCTAAAAAAGAAGTTCTTATAGAACCTTTGCGAGCATTTATTGGGAAGGTAAGATATCTCTTCCACTTTGTAAAATTATTTAAAATTGTAAACCCGTTAGGGTTTGGTTGAGTGAGACTTGTTTAGGAACTCGAAATTAAAGTTTTTCGAACGGGACATATACGAAAAAATATAAATTAAAAGCATGTGTAAAATTAATATTTGCACATAATTCGTAATTAACAATCATTGTAACCTTTTGAAAACCAATGATGTTAAAAACCTCGAACCGCTCTAGGAATTTCACTAGCAAGCCACGCGGTGGGCGTTTACTAGCGTAACCACCTAAACCAAACTATTTACCTAGCTCTTTAATTCCAATCCACGTCAAGGTTCTTAAGACGAATGAAATTAATAGTTCGATATCTTGGACCATGTCACTATTAAAACGCGGGAAGGGACTTCGAGGGAAGTGAATTGTACTGCGGTGACATCTAAGCATTGACCATTAATTTGACCAAATAGAATCAAATCCTTGAAATTGACATACTTACTCGAACCATGCCGCATTCAATTTGATCTAATTAGCCATCCTATTTAATTATTATCTTCTAGAGTACTCGTGTTTACTAGGCACGCAAGCCGCGCGAGTGGGCGTTTACGGCTTCGCTCCCACTACTCAATAATAATCAAATATTATTTTGGAAAACTCATCTCACAAAGCGGTAGCTCAAAAATGCAAGCAAGCCACGCGGTGGACGTTTACTTACATAATCTTACTACTTTCGTGTAGAGTCCAATTAATGGAGGTCCGATTAAGTGTTTAATATCCAAATTAATGGAATCTAATTAAACATTTAATTTTAAAGTTGCTTAGTCTTTTTGTTCAAAAGGTTTGTAACGAATCATGCAATCACACATAATTCCTAAAGCATGCAATTTCTAAACGCACATAATAAAACGTGCTCGCGAAAAATAAAACATGCTTTAATAAAGACATAAATCCTATTTACATGCTTTTCTAAGCGCAATTAATCATATAATTGCATGCTAAAGCATAATTAAAAATAAATACGCAAATAGGAAATATAAAAACGTTATCGGGCTATTAAAAACACGTAATTCCTAACTATTACATATCCCGATCATGATACGAGATCTTGAGAAATCTTCGAATCGAAAAGCTGCTCAGCTGCTTGTCGCCGCGTCGGCATGGAGTTGCCACGTGGCGGTCGCGTGGCGCACACGTGGATGCTGACTTCGGCTCAGGGGCGACGTAGCGGCCACGTCACCGCCACGTCATCATCGTCTTCTTCGGCGAGAAGTCGCCGCCGCCGGCCGCTCCGGGCCGCGCCGCTGCGCTGCCCGTCGGCCCCGGGAGGAGTGCCGCGGGCCTCCCGCCCCTCTCCGATCCGGCGCCGTCGGCCGGAAAACGAGGCGGGAGCGCGCGCGCCGCGCGTTACTGCGCTGTCGGCTTGCGCCGCGGCGGCCCGCCTCCCGCCGCCTCCCTCCGCCTCGTCGATCGTCCCCGCCCCTTCCGGGCGTCTCACGGGCATCACGGGGGCTGTGAATAACGGCCACCTGGAGCCGCCGCCGCGCGTTTGTTTTTGCGCGATAAATCGCGCCTCCGCCCGCCCGCCGCCTTCGCCGCCCGAATTCTCCCTTTCCGAACCGCGATTCGATCAATTGAAAGAGGGAAGCGTAATTGGAACACTCCACGACCACCGGGTAACGGATTCCGGCCGAGATTAGTTCCTCAATTTCCCGAATTTCAAACGATTCGCGGAACGAATTCATAACGGCGGCGAACCTGGGGCGTCAATTTCGGTCGCATCCGGGATCGGATGATCCCATACGACCTATCAGCGAAGCTCGTAAGATGAGGATTTCATAGGTCCAACCTATCGGAAATCCGACCCCGGAACTCACCCGGAAATCGCTGCCGCAAAATGCGGCGGAACCTAGAAAACTAGGGTTTTCTCGGCGGATTGGGAATTTCTGGACAGCACGACCACTTCTCCTTTCCGACGCTATTCCGGACAAACCAGAAATCGGAATGGGTCGTGCGACCTATCCAGACGAAGCTAACGCGAAGACGAACAAACCTATCCGAACGGATCAGAAGGATACTATAGCACGCACCCTCACGCGCTGTCGCAAGTCGGCGCCCGTGTTCTGCCAGAAACTAAGTTTTCGCCCTTCCGCTCCGCCGTGCCTCGATTTTCGTGCCAATCGGACCAATTACAGTACAACAAACAGTACAATCACATAGCACATTGATCCTATCAACTACTCGTGGATTTTCTCACGAGGAAAACGTTACAACGGGGTCAAAACAGTGGCTCGCAGGCCGCCCCAAACACGAAATAGCCCGATAACGACGAAATAAAACCTAATTATGCAACAATCAGAGCCTAAACCAGGCTCGATACCAATGAAGGAATAATAGGGTTTACGGTAAGGCTACCTTCCTCCTTGTGTGTTGTCGCGGCTCCGATTGTTGCTCTGTGTCGAGATCTTCGATACGTGTCCCGGCCTTTTTCTCCCTCTAGGTGGTGGAGATCCGAAGAAAATAAATTTATTCTCTCTCTAAACTCACGCCACTCTCGATTTTTATGAATCAATTGTGTGAGTTTACGAGCGAATACTAATATATATAGGCTTCAAAAACCTATATAATATTAATATATTTGTAGCCCATTAATTTAATTATAATCCAGTGGGCTTCTATTAAATCGGCCCATAATATAATTATTTAATTTATTGGGCTACTAATATTTATCAATTAATTGGCCCGGCCAATTAATTCCGAATAAATAACATTATTAAATAATGTAAAATACATTAATCCATTAATAATGAATTACGAGAGATAATAAATTACTAGGCGACTAATTGGGCCGGATCGGGGATCCAATACAAGAAATAAAAGGCTTTGGGCCTCCAATTAATTAATTATCCATACTCGGCCGAGCAAAATTAATTAATTAACACGAGATTCATTCCACTAGAGAATCCGTCTTTGA
>JAPVEC010000151.1:0-30052 GCA_028984105.1 Lavandula angustifolia | reverse complement strand
TCGGGATATAGTTCCGCCACTTGTCGAGGAAGGAAGAAGGTCGGCTTCCTCGATAGAAACTCCTCAAGTCCGGATTTCCTCGATATGTGAAGATCTTGTCCATGTACTCGAGGTCGCACGCGTCGAACTCCATGACCGGTTCGCACCCGTATACGGCCCTTGCCGAGGATTTCCTCTATCTTGCTCTGGAGAACTCGATGGATAGACCAGCCATAGTACTCGCTACAATAACGAATCGCACCGCTTTCTGATAGAACATCGCTTTACAATGCGATACTAAAAATATAATAAATACATTGACAGATATAAGCATACCAATAGATAAAATTCGAGATAAGATTGAGAGTGAAGTTGCAAGTAAGGATTGCGTATGCAGATCTCGGATTTTTCGAAATTTGAAAGTTATGAAGTATGCTAATGGCGGTTTCAAAGATATGATCGAATATATATATCAAATATGAAGATGAACGGTTTTCGATCGAAGGCTGAATTTAAACTTGCTTTATGATATGGACGGTTAAGATTAGAAGTTATGAAATAGGCAATGATCACAAAAGCCGCCTAAGTCAAAGCCAGTTGTAAAATAGCCTAAGTAGTAACTGTGAAAAGACATGCATTAAATGCGTGCAGAGTTTAGCAAGCTTATGTATGGAATGTCGTGCATTAAATGTGAGCCGTTAATAATAAAGATAAACCAAAAGATATTAATGTCATGCTGAATCTTTGTCATAAATGCAAAGTACTGTTGTATTAAATTACTACTGAGTAGAGATACGCAAACCCGTCACCAACATAGTAGTCACCGATACCTCGTGTAGATGGTTTCGTCTCTACGCATCGAATGTATCGCATTGAGAGTGAACATTCCCCCATACCGAAATGTCTCTCTCCCCGAAACCTCTTACCGACCGGGGTCAAGTAGGTCCAAATGCACTAGCTCTACCGAAAGTTCTTTGAACTGGATTCGCCTGGAGGCTTGGTCGATATCAGCCCGTCGCTTGTCGAGCATGGGATCTTCTCCATCCCGATATCCTTTTTCTCGACATGGTCACGAATGAAGTGATGTCCGATGTCCACGTGCTTGCATCTCGTGTGAAGTACAGTGGTTCTCGAGTGATTGCAATAGCACCGGTACCGCCGCAAAAATCGGCACTTCATTCCGAATGACGCCATAGTCTCTCACTGCCGTCTCACCCAAAGGATCTCGGGCGCAACAACTTCCAAAGAGCCATGTATTCAGCCTTCGTAGTCGACGTGGCCACCGAGTGCCGTTTCTTTGAAAACCATGAGATCGCTTTTGCCGCCAAGGAACCGACATGTTCCTTAAGTTGATTTTCGGTCTATTCTACATCTTGCATAGCCGCATCGGAATAACCAGCTAGTTCAATATTATCATCACCGGATACCACAAACCCATGTCGTGTTCCTCGTGAGATAGCGGAGAATCTTCTTTGCCGAGTCCATACGACTCGCTTGGGATTCGCCCGAAATCGAGCGCAGTACACCTACAAAGATAAGTTATGTCAGACGAGTAGCCGTTAGATATAATAAAGAACCAATTATAGTACGGTATTCGCCTTGGTCTACCGATACTCCCTCTTTATCAAGATCTATCTTCATATTCGTATTCATCGGGATCTTGATTGATTTGCCTTGATGTGCACCGAACTTTTGACGAGGTCTCGAGTGTATTTGCCTTGGTTGATGTAACGTTCCTTTCGCATTCCTTGACTTGAAAACCAAGGAAGTAGTTCATTTCACCCATAATCGACATCTCGAACTTATCCTTCATCATCTTTTCAAATTGCCGACACATGACGACATTCTTTGATCCGAATATAATGTCATCCACGTAGATCCGCACAAGTAATAAGTCTTCTTCCGCCGAACGCCGAATAGAGTGCGGCTCTATCACGCGCTTTCTTCAAAACCTTCCAAGAAGAAACTCGACAGTGGTATCGTACCAAGCCCCCGGGTGCTTGTTTTAACCCGTATAGAGCCTTTCTCGAGTCTATATACTTGATGTCCCCGCCGAAAGCCGGGCGGTTGTTCCACATAGACTTCTTCTTTCAAAGACGCCATTCGTGAACGCAGACTTCACATCCATTTGATAAACTCGAATCGTTGATGTGTCGCGTAGGCCAGAATAGTCTCGATCGCCTCCAATCTTGCAACCGGAGTGAACGCCTCATCGAAATCTATCCCTTCGCTTGACAAAGAGCCATTAGCCACGAGTCTTGCTTTGTTCCTTACTATAACATTGTTTTCATCTCGCTTGTTTTTGAAGACCCATTTAGTTCCAATAACATGTTGATGCCGGGTCCGTCTACAAGCTCCCATACTTCGTTTCTCATGAAATGATTCAGCCTCCTCCCCGCATAGCAATGATCCAAGCCAAGATCTTTCAAAGGCATCCTCAATGGTCTCGAGGCTCTTCAAGAGACAAGAAGCGGGAAAAATAATGCGCTTTCTCCTCGACAGTAACTGGATCTTGTCTTGACATTTGCCGAAGGATCTCCAATGATTAAATCAAGCAAGCAGTGAGCATCGAGCCACGATCTACGATGTTTCAACTCTTCATCCGAAACTTGTTCAACACGTATAGTAGGTGAGTTAGCATTTCGCTTGTACTATTCTCGAGATTGAAGTAATTCAAGAATAAGAGTATGGTCCATCGAGTCACCGGGTTCAGGGGCATTCAAATTTCAAACATTATTAGACGTTCCCCTCGAGGTGTTGCCAATAGTGTTGGTCTCAGCTACCTCAACGGTTTCTTCATCGACCTGAGTTACCTCGGGATTGATTCTGCTCGGGAGAATCAATCTGCTCAGCCTACTTGCTCACCGGGCTGAGATTCAGTAGATTTGTCTTCGCTTCGTCTCAATCATCATCCCAACATAGCCGGGATTTTTTCGCATTTGTCTTTTAAGCTTAGATCCCGTAGCCGCTTACCGATGTCCTCGTATTCGAATTTGAGTTATCGCTCCCGTCTTCGCGGCAAACTTGTTAAAAACAACACGAGGGCTTTCCTCCACGCTAAGAGTCCGATAGTTGAATACTCGAAAGCTTTGCCGACCCGAGAGTATCCTAAGAATACTCCCCGATCCGACTTGCTATCAAAAGTCTTCACCGATCTTTCCCATTATTGTGAATAAAGCATGAACAACCAAAAATATGGAAATAAGATAGAGAAGGCTTCCCCGCCGTTCCATAGTTCATATGGTGTCGCCTTATGCCGCTTTGTCGCAGAGATCTATTCCGAGTATAACATGCGCATTCGCCGCTTCCGCCCTGCACTTGGTCGGGAGTCCTCGAGTCCGCGAGTAGAGTCCTACCCGCCTCTTTTAGAGTTCTCGTTTCTTTCGCTCAAAGAACTCCATTCTCGCCGAGGTGTGCGTGCGCCGAAGTCTCATGCTTCTATTCCTTCGCTTGCGTAACTCCTTTACCATGGAATTAAGGAACTCGCCTCCGTCCCGAACGTATTTTTCTCGATCTTGGTGTTCTTCTCGACACCGAGCTTTTTCGTAAGCGTTGGTAACTCGTTTTGACGTCGACTTGTTGGCAATGAATATAACCCATGTGTAGCGCGAGTAGTCATCTATGACCACTAATGCATATTTTCTCGCCTCCGATCGTCACCGGGGAGACCGGACCGAACAAATCCATATGTAGTACCAAGGATTCCATCTCGTGGAAGGCGATGGAACCGGAGGATTTTGATTCCTTGTTTGCTTTCCTTTCGTACATGCTTCACACCGAGTGTCTTTGCCGAATACTTCATTCGGCGCCCCCTTGCTGGGAGTGTCTCTTGCAAGCTTGTTGAGCGTCTTAAAGTTGAGACGGCTGAGTCTTCGTGCCATAGCCACCCCGTGCGGTTGTCATTCTTCGCCAATAAGCAAGCTTCGTGTTCACTGAGTTCCAGCACCACATATATGTTCTTTCAAGGCGAACCCGATAACACCGTTTTCCCCGTGGATTTATCAATAACATCACGTAAACCAGCCAAATATCACTCTATTTGAAGTTATCACAAAATTGACTAACAGAGAGAAGATTATGCCAAGTCCTTCAACATATGATACTCTTGAACGCTAAGGCCCAATGCCGAGTGTTCCATATCCTCCGGTATAGCCTTGCATTGTCTCCGAACTCACTCGGGTCCTTCTTCGCTGATATAACTCTTTAGTAGACTCCTTTGGTATGTCAAGTGTCTTGAGCATCCGCCGTCCACATACCACGGGTCTTTACGCACCCGCAAAACGTAATTATATTCAGTGTACCCTTTATTTTTTATTTTGGGTCCTTAGATGTTAATTTTAGTAACCTAAATCCGCCTAACAACCCCGGTGGTTTCGCACATTTTCTTTCCACCGGAGTCAACATATCTCGACCACCGGACCGGTCACGCCCGACTTCGAGGCTTCCGGGGTTCGGGGAGTCCCGATCTTCCGAGTCGCGGACCGCCGACCTTGCCTTCCGTGCGACTTTTTTCTTCTTCTCGACCTTTGGAGCCTCTTTTTCGACTATAGGTTCATAATAATATGATCCATACCGAGCAGGATGCATCGCCTTCGAGGTCCATACCGATCCGCCAAGTTTGGATTTGGCCGGTTCCCCTCGACCGAACCGGGGTTTCGGGCATTGATCTTCTTGTCGAATGCCGATGTGTGGGATAAGGTGCTTTCATCTTCTCGTTTGTTCTTTGCTAGGGGGTTCAAGATATCCGCGCTGATAGTCTCCCCTCGAACAAATCTATCGCCAGCCGTACTTCCGAGTGTACCGGCGTATGAGGAAGCTCCTCGACCGAATCCAAGTCCTTCCTTGAAGTGCTTTCGCTTATTGCTTGCTAGCATAGCCTCCAATTTCTTCTCTCGCGCCCATATACCACTCTGCCATCGTTCCTCCGCACTCATCACTTTTCTTCAGGCGCCAAGGCCGTGCTCGGTCCGAAGTCCTCGACAGCTTCGCTTCAAGACTCGCCCCGCATCTTTCCCGAGTCAAGTCATTGGTCAAGACTCGAAATCCGATCTTCTTGATGCCGAGACTTGGCCATCGTGAGAGTTTATCTCCTCCCCCGAGTCTCAACACAAGTCCTTCGGCCTCGCAACAACCCCGACTCTCCCCGAGAAAGTCTCCGATTCTCCACTTTCAGTGGTATCTAACTCCCCGAAGAGTCTTACCGAGCCGTGCACTCATCCGAATTTGTTCATCTAGTAAATCTTCATATGCGGTCGAGATGTCCAAATTCCCCTATCCGCACCGAAATAGTGTCGTGTGTGCAAAGCAGGAAGAGGAGTTAACCGGTTCATGAGAATTTACCTCATCCTCTTCGCCCGCCATCATGCACATTTCGCTGATTCATCCGCTTCACGCTCTAAGGCCATGAAAGCCGCTTCATCGTCGATGAATCCATAAAGGAGTCGATCTCTTCTCGAGTCGTCTCCGAGATTTCGCCACCTATGTAGGATTGTCTTTTCTCGGGCGAATTTCTCTCTCTTGCCTTGCGTGATGCGCGTTCAAGCACTACCGAGCTCGTGACAATCGTACTAATAATGTCCCAGCCTTCTTGCAACTGTAGCAAGTGATGACTTTTTCTTCTTTGGTCAGCACTATCCCTCGAGGGTGCCGAGTCATCTTTCTTCGCATTCGAAGATTGAGTATCGTGGAGCGCGTTTAGGTGTATATTCCGACTTACCCGTTGTATCTCTGTGATGCTTTGGCCGGCTTTCTACGCCTTTCTTTCTCCTTCTCGATACTTCATCGCGAGCAAAGCAGCGTACTTCCGAGCTAGACTTCCTTCTTGTAGGTCGCCGAGTGAAGGCTCGCCTTACTCGTCGTCTTGCTCGTAGCGGGAGATGCCGTGCCGACCGTAGCTTTGAAAGCATGGTCAATCTTCGTACGCCTTCGCCTCTCGCCTTTCTTTGAGGTCCGTCGAACTCATACTCCTTCGCTCGTAATTCAAAAGATATGGTCGGAGACACAACATCTAAATCGAATGTCGCAATAAAGTGGCAAAAGGTGTCCAAGGTCCGTCCGGGCAGGCCCTCGTAATCTTCGATTCATCTCTGCTGCCGAACGCCTTTCCCACCTCATTGATAGAATTCATCGATTGGTAACTGACGCTTAGATCTTCGATTTTGTCACCGGGCATGAGAGACAAGCTTTCCAACCTTTTGGAGTTCCAACGCTAATTTGTCGGGCTTTAATCTTCTCGAGTCCCTCGACTCGCAGCGCAAGAGCATCCTGCAGTTCTTTAGCGCCTTGCATTCCCCGAACCCCGCCAAGATAAGAATCACTAAGTGGTGGTTAGTATAAGCATTCCCCGGCGACTTGGCCTAGATTGTGAAGCTTCTTCTCTTCAGAGTGAAGAGACTTCGTCTTTGGGGATCTTCTTCCCGGCCACCATTCCTCCTCCTTGAGCTTGGTCCCGAGTCACGACACTATCAATCATAGGAACGATAGGTCCATCTTCAAGCACTTCGCTTATATCGCATGGGAGGGATGCCGATGAGCTTCCATCCCGACTCGCCATACTCCGTAATTCTCCACCGAGAACATAGGTACCATCCTTATACCCGATATATCAGCCATGAAGAATAATGATATGAATGTAGAGTGATATGCAGGTGAAAAACGCTTCCTGATCCGTCTCGAATAGACCCGCCCTAAAAGATAACAAGAGTCAAAGAACTCCCGCTTCCGATACCAATTGTTAGTCCCGCGAGTGAGTTCAGTGTAGAGGGGGGTGAATACACCTGAATCCAAATTTCTCAACTTTCGAACACGAATGATCCTATTCAGAAGGTGCCGCATCGAAATAGTTCAAGCAGATCACCCAACCGCTTCCGAATCGTGTTAAAGGCTAAAAGAGTACCGACTCGCCCGAGATCTCGCTAACCGACTAGGTCGAATCCGCATCGATCGCCGAGAGTTCAGCAGGCGGAATTGTGTAGGCCCAAATCGCTTTAATGAGGAAAACGCTTTATGCAAGTCTCGCCCAGTAGATAAGAAGTTCGGGACATCGAGACGGCTTAAATTGATTTTAAATATGATGCTCAAGATGCAAAGTAAAACCAATGAAACAAGTAGTAAACGACACGTATATTTTTAAAGTGGTTCGGATATCAACAATCCTACGTCCACCGTCCCGATAGATCGGGAGGCTATTTATTATACCGGAAGTTAGTCTCGCCGCCTTGTACACCGGACAAAGCCGTGGCTTGGGGATTATACTCGAGCAAGTCCCAGCTTATAATTCTATCAAACTTTAAGTGTTTGACAAACTTCTCCAACAATGAAGGAGTCCTTATACAATAAGGATCGGGTTCAAATGTGAACTCCTTCGTCTAAGCTATGGATATAACAAGTGAGCTTAGTGGTTAGAGGGATAAGGAACGAGAATGTAGCTATCTGTAGCGACGTAACACCGAGGGTTTAGCTATGGGTTCGTGCCTGGCCGCTTGGATACTAGAAGCTTATGTCGCTCAGCCTTGGTTCCTTTGAGCCGGATGTAGTCTTTCACGGAGATAACTCGGTTGATTCTGCGGAAGACTTAGTCGTTAATTTCGCTCGCTTGAATGCTCGTGCGTTCTAGGTGTTGGTCCGCAGCTTTAGGTGAGCTTCAAATCTTGAATGATCCCTCTATTTATAGAGTGGAGAGAAGAATAGATCCGTTGAAGACGATCTTCTTCCTTTTTCCCTCTTTTCAGGGTAGCAAACGGCTCTTTTTGTGTAGTAGGTACAAAGGTCCTTTCCCTCCTTTTATGGAAATATGTTGACCGTAGCTTTAGTAGGTGAGACGACACGTGTATGCTTGTCATTTGTCGAGGCGGATGTGGTGGTCGAGACAGTAACAAACTTCGAGGCAACCGAAGTCGACTTCTCTCTTCCTCGTACTTCTGACAACACCGATAGCTTATCAAAAGATTTAGACAAGCTCGTAAGATCGTCACCGATGCCGAGTCTCGATTTTGTATTCGTAGATAGACAACGAGAAGTGGTCTATCGAAAATCAGCTTCGAGTCCAAATAACTACCCCGCCGAGTTCGCTCAACCGACTCTCTCGCATATCGCTCCCGCCGAGTCCAAGATTCACCGAGTCTTCTACACCGGTGCCGAGGCCGATGAGCTACCGAGCGCCTTGACTGGAGCAGAGTGTCTACCGAGTCCGAAACCCCGAGACAAATACGAATACAAAGGAATGGTTCACCAATCGATAGGGTTTTGGGATCTTCAAATCTTCTCACGCCGTAGCACGAGGCTACCGAGCGTGATTCAAAGATAGAAGATAGAATCATTTCCCACAAGTATGATCATGCCGAGGATTGAATCATCACCCAACACATAGGTTGCGGAGTCTGCTCCACATATGCGAACTCCTCCCGGCTGCAGCTTCTTACTCAAGTAGAGGGACCGCCGGAGTTGGCGCGGCCTCCCGGTGAGCAGGACCGAGGCTCGGCGGCGTTGTTTCTTGGATCCGCCCGGACAAACAAGCGAACCGTAGAGCAAGCAAGTGACAGCCGGACTTTTTCTTCGAGAGGTATGGCGGTTGTCTTTTATCTCGCAAAATGAGGAGGATTCTTGGAGAAGAAGAAATCTTGTGGAGAGGGAAGTAGCGGGCGGCGGTTTTTTTTAAGAGGGAAAGTGTTTGAATAGTAACCGGTAGGGTTTGATCCTCTTCCCTTCTTTTTATAGAAAAGAAGTTTGCAATTAGGTCCTCTGCCAGTGCTTAAGAGATCTCGGTCCTTCCTTCTTTTCAAATTCCGCCCCCATCTTTTCTCAACTTCAATCGACTCCAAATTTTCATCCTCTATGCAATCGAGTCCCTCCAACTTTCCTCCCTTACGACAATCGGGTCCTTTGATTTTTTTGAAATGGCAATTAAGATCCCAATTTCTTCTTCTCACCATCTTTGCTCCTCCAACTCCTTCTTCTTAAACTTTTAACCCCAATTTCATACTTAGCAAAATCTGAAAATAAAAGAAACAACACCAAGCATAAAATCAAACTAAAAATACGAAATTAAAAAAAAATAGAAAAAAATACGGGTCGCTTCTCCCGAAAGCGCCTCTCTTTAGAGTATTCGGCTAGACCTCCTCTTCAAAGAGTCAAATATAGGACGGAATGGACAAACTTTGCTCGTCCACATCTTCTATCATTAGCGGCAAAGATGATAAACCTTAAGGCGATGACCGCTGACAAGCGAAAGTCTCGTCTCGAGTCCACCGTGTCACTACGCGCCCGCCCGGCCGTACAGCAACACACTCAAAATGGACCGATCCATCTTGAGCGAGCTTTCGGGGCATAATGCGTAGGCGTGATTGGTAAAGCAATACAAGCCGGCCCACTTCAAAATTCTTCACACGGACGCTTTATCATGCCAAGCCTTTATGCGATCTTTGTACCTCATAGCCGCATCATAGGACTCTAACCGAATTTCTTCAAGCTCTTGAAGCCGATATTTCCTCTCCTTAGCACTTTCTTGGCCGATCTATATCGACTTTCTCCGTACTACCCACTGTGCCTTGTGTTCCAAATGCACAGTAAGTGACATAATTTTCCGAAAATTAATCTATAAGGAGACATACCGAGTGGAGTTTTATAGGCTGTTCGATAAGCCCATAAGGCGTCATCCAAACTTCATACTCCAATCATTCCTTGACGGATCGACCGCTTTCTCCAATATAGACTTCACTTCTCGATTCGACACTTCAGCCTTTCCCATTCGCTTGTGGATGGTAAGCTGTAGAAACTCGACGGGCTACTCCATATTTCTTCATCAACGACTGATGGTACGGCTGCGTAAATGTGTTCCTCGATCACTTATGATGGCCTTTGGTACGCCCGACCCGCAAAAAGATGTTAGTTCGAAGAAATCCCGCAACCACTTTAGAGTCGTTAGTTTTTGTAGCCTTTGCCACAACCCATTTAGAAACATAATCAACGGCAAGTAAAATGTACACGTTACCCCTTGAACTAGGAAATGGACCCATGAAGTCCATACCCCATACATCAAATATCTCACAAAATCTCAAAGGCTTTTGGGGCATTTCATCCTTCATAGATATATTCCCTGGCCATTTGGCAACGTGCACATGACTTACAGTACTTTTAGGTGTTGGGTGATGATTCTATCCTCAGCACAGTAATACATAGTGGGAAATGATTCTGTCTTCCGTACTGACATGCACTTAGTAGGCATATGCTCTGAGTGAATCTATGAAGATTTGAAGATCCCAAAACCCTATCTTGATCGGTGAACCATTTCTTTGTAATTGTTTTTTTCTCTGAGGGTTCGCACTCACGCAGACACTCGCTCCGGTTCAAGCGTTCGCAGCTTATCGCCCCTCAAGACTGTAGTAGAAGACTCAAAAATACCGGACTCAAGCAGAGCAAAGATATCGAGAAGAGACAGTAGAACTGAACTCAGCAGGAGTAGTTCACTGTGCTCAGAGCTGATCATCAGTAGAGCCATCTCAGCTTATTCACTGCTGAATCAGAGATCAGACTCAGCCACGGCTAGATAGTCTTCTGAACTGTCAGATCTTTTGAAAGACAATCATCATAGTCAAATACGAGGAAGAGAAAAGTCGCCTCGCTGCCTCGAAGTCTCGTCTCGTCTCAACCGCTTTCTAAACCTCGACGAACGACAAGCAAACACGTACCTTATTCCTACTAAAGCTGCAAGTCAACAACTTTCTGGAAAAGGAGGGAAAAGACACTATCACTCTACTTCAAAAGAGCCGTTAGCTACCAAAAGAGAGAGAGTAAGGGATGATCGTCTCCAACGGATCTTTCCAAGACTCTTTCTATAAATAGAGGGATCATTCGAAATTTGAAGCTCACGGAAAACACAAGAACACGTATCATTCAACGAGCAAATCAAAGCCTAAGTCTTCCGCAAAGAACTCGAAGAATATTTCTCCCGGCGAAAGACTACAATCTAGCTCTTAGGGAACCAAGCCGAACCGATATACAAGCCTCTAAGATCCAAACGACGTTACAGAACCCAAAGCTAAACTCACTGCTCGTCGCTCTAGAAGCTACATTCTCATTCCCTATCCCTCTAACCCTAAGCTCAACCGAATATATCCATAGCTTAGATGAAGGAGTTCATATTTGAACTTGTTCCTTATTGTAAAAAAGGACTCCTTTCTTCAAATCTTTTACTCCGAAAATCTCGAGATCTTTCTAGCAAACCCTACTTGCATATTTCTCAAACGCCGCTTTTTCATTGGGTATGATTATTAGATTTGTTACAATAATTTTTTTTAAAATTCAAGATCGCTATACCGACCGTACTATCGAGTTCGACATCGATGAATTCTTCTTGTGATGTATATAATGGCGAGTTCAAATGTAACCGTGGACGCTCCCGTAAACATGCAGGAAATCTTGGATAAAGACCGTGTTTGGTGTGAACCACCATGGAATTCGATGCTTGCGAATTCGGATTTCATGGACGAGATCTTCTCTCGCCCCTCGTAGAATCCGCTTCTGGAGGGCTTTCTATCAAGGAAGCCGACGCTTCTTTCTTCCGAGGCAAGTTGCTGAAGTCTACCTCATTTTAGACTCGTAGCCGGTGATATCATCGGAAGATTTTTCGTACACACCATCGGCAAAGCCGCCTCACAACCGGAGCGTATGTCGATCAAGGAAGCACCGAGGAGAAGCTTCGATCTACCTTCCGAGGGAGCCAGCACCGCTGGGTATAACGACGATCCGGTGGACGACTACCTCTCTATCTTTTTTCGGGAAACCCACGCCGCTCGTGAGCCGCTTTCCTAAAGAACATGATGCCGCCTCGCACCGAGCTTTAGCGTACATTGTGACACGCCCATCGACTCAGCCAAGCGGGCTCTTTCGATCAAGTATCAAGGCCCAAGATTCACCTGATGACGGCGATTTATGACAAAGCCAAGATTAACCGGACCGAGTTCTTTCTCCACGAATTCATGGTTCAAGCAACCAAATTTAACAAAGCGCCATACGCACTCAAGCGCAAAAGGCAAGCTTCGTACGGACCGAAGCCGCTTGGGTGATGATTCAATATTTCGCGCTTCGACCAAATCACATACGCCGATAAGCGATTTTAATGCGACGAAGGTCGTGTTCCATAACAATGCCGCCGCTTCTTCGCCAGATAGGTCGTGAACCCTGGCCACCAGACGACGCCGCGTAAGACCACGCCTACTAAAAAGCGGTCTCCTCAAGCTCAAACGCCTAAGGCACCGGCAAAGCGACTTAAGAAGACTCTTCCTGGCCGTGCTCACCGAACTGTGAGGTAGTGCCGAGGCCCCCGCTAAATGTACTACACACCGCAACATCTCGATTGACGAGTCGAGTCCTCGGAAAAGACTCGGGCCACTGAGAAAGCCGTCTCCACCGAACAAGCCACGTAAGGGACCAAGGGGTTCGTATCAAGAAGCCTGTGAGTGAAGAAATTGAAACGCCGAATGCCCCTCGACGCTCCACCACTCAAAAGCCGCCCATCCGCTAAGAAGCGTACATCACCGGATAGAAGTACAAGATTCGGAGACGGCGTCCGAACAAGAATCGGCTCGGGATGGAAGCTTTAGCGATCCACCTCGAGCATCCCGAGAGATTCATGAGCATATTCCCGAGATAGACGGCCATACCGACTGGGTTATCATTGCAAAGCGGCCGACTCCACATGCTACTAAGGTTCCGTGGAGTGGCACAATCTTAAGAGACTTATTCTCCATCACTCCCCGCGAGCAACTTCACGAAGAAGAGCTCATATTAAGGCAAAGCAGATAGGCTACCCGTGAGCCCGCCGACCTTGGGACTCTTGAAGATCCGAGGGCCGCAATGCCGGCCTTGCCGCATAATAAACAACAAGCTCGGCTCGCTCCTCGACGGGTCCGACCACGACGGCCGTGACCCACCCTATGATTCCGCCCTTAGAAGCCTCATGAGGGAACTCACCAGGATAAGGATACTTCAGCTCATACTGAACAACTTCTAAGTATCCTTGGGCCTGAGAAGTCGGTGGCCGGTACTTCAACCTCAACAAAGCCTCGCCGCCTCTTGCTCGAGTCGCCAAGTAGCGCCCTGCCCCAAAAGCCGACGCCGAAGTCAATGGCAAAGGCTCTCGAAGCCAAGGCACCCAGAACCGTGCCCTTGACAAAGCCATCCACAAGGTGTGGAAAGAGACTGCCCAAGCCACTTGCACCGAGATTATGGGGCTGAGAACTTCCATGACAAAATCGCCCGCCTCGATGTCTCCACTATCGTATCTCGACGCGCCGGCAAAGCGTAAAACTGACTTCGATACTCGCCTAAGATCGATCCAGGAAGGACAAAGCAAATTACTTGAAAAATTTAAGGCCTCTCTCGCTCCCACTCGTAACCGGCCACAACCATCTCCCGTGCCAACGAACTCAGATCTCCTCTATCCAAACAGCCTCGATGATAAGTGTCGACGACAAGCCGAAAGAATTCAAGGCAAACAGCCTAATCATTCCCATCAACACTACAAAGATGAAATGATCCATGAGAAGAATGAGCTACACGAGGCGCCGACCAAGATACATATAAGACTTGATGAATTATCGCCCCGTACAAAGAGCCTCGAATACAAAGGTATCCCGCTTCCTACCCCTGGCCATATTTGCTGATGCCAAAAAAGGGGGGAAAAAGGAAAAGACAAGGGAGCAGGTGTAAAGGAAAAAGGGAAGGGAGTCAAGACGGCTAAGCCGACCCTCACTAAAGCATCTACCGAAACCGAAAATCCACTAAGGGGGAAGCCATACCGAAGTCTCCCAAGAAGACACTGGCTCGTAGCGTATGCAAGCCGTACTGTATAACAACTTCTATCGAACCGTGGTAGGAGGCCTGTGGTGTCTCACCTGAATTCAACGAGATCGGCCCAAGTGGCTCAGGAACCAGATACAGGCTACCCATGCAACTCAAACCCTATCGGATATAATCAAGGAGGTTGCCGAGTATGCCGAACTAGAGGATTCGTAAGAGGAAGAGGCTTCTCTCCCACCTCCTAAAAGGCAAAGGTAAGAAAATCCTAACTCTCCCGACCCCCTCCCTCCAAGAAGTCGAAGAGATACATTTCCGCAGGAGGAGGCTCGGGATAGCAACAGATGAAAGGCCGAGCTAGGGAGATAGCCGAAGCCGAAGCGCCTACAATAAGCCTAAAGCAAAGCCTCGCCAAAGGCAAGACAAAGTGCTCCAAAGACGCGGTGGAAAGAGATCTCGCTAGGGTTGCCTCCTAGGAAGTCAAGATAGGCGATGAAGAAGATAGAGAAAAGGGAGAAGGAGTAACAATGTAAGGATACCGAGTAGCGTGGTACACCTAAAGATAAATCAAGTACTCCCTACCGACTCAAGATGAATCTTCTCACAAGCCTTCCTACACAAGAACGAAGGAACATGATGCCGAGATCGGGCCATCTTTGCTCGATGGATCGATATCTATATAGAGGAGAAGAGGCAAGACGCATTGAAGTCGCCAGCGCAGGATACATATGGCGTACTTTAGAAGCACTCGTAGTCCGTACCGAACAAGAGGCCGTGACCGAGAGTTCCTTCCAAAGCCGATATTCCATACGTATACAGAAGTTCGTGAAGCCAACAGATTCAAGATACATAGATGGCCAAGGATCGATGAGTGGATGCGCCGCACACTCGTAGACGGGAGTCGCCAAGATAGAATTCATCAAGAGGAATTACTTTTGGAGATTCTCGCCCGATAAGGCAAAGGCCGATGCTTCGCTTGAATGGACAATGAGGACCGATCCCGAGATGTATGCTTACATGCAGTAAAGCTGTCAATGAAAACATTGAAGTTCGAGTCCCCGAACCTGCACTCGCCACCACCAAGAAGATTTGAAGATTCTATTCATTATGGGATTATAGAGAAGGAAGTGAAGGATGCCGCCGGAGCAAGATTTCTTAAGAAGACGACCCAACAGACTTTTGCTAAATTTCTCAAGCCGAGGAAGAATACTTATGGATGTATGGACCGCCCTTCCCGAGACTCGCCGCAAGACTTCATGGATAGGATCAAGCAAGATGCACGTTCCTAGTTTTAGATTCTTTATCTTTCCTAGCTTAGAAAGTGATATATTGTACTGAATCATTTTATATATATATATATATCTCTTCTTTTGGCTTCGACAATATCTTATTGCCTATATAAGCCGTGTTCTCGTTTTTGTGATTAACACTCGTAATCACCGAAGTGATTACCGACTCACACACTCACCGATTGATTCTCCGTCGCAGCCGCTTAGATTCCGATAGACTTGTTCTCGTTAAGGGAAATTGTTGTCGTGGGGAAATGCTTAGTCCCTTTATTCTCGACCCTCCGCCCCCGCTCCCTCGAGTAGTCTAGAACTTGAAGAACAACTCCACCGATCCTACTTGTAATATTGTAAGGAGCTCGCTTTCGAGTAGTTTAGTGTTAGTATAGATGTTAGGTTTTGGCAACATCAAATAGGGGGAAATTGTTGGGTGATGATTCTATCCTCAAGACAAGAATACATGGTGGGAAATGATTCTCGTCTTCCGTATCGATGTGCACTTAGTAAAGCTTATGCTCCGAGTGAATCTATGAAGATTTGAAGATCCCAAAAGCCTATCTTGATCGGTGAACCATTTCTTTGTAATTGTTTTTGTCTCCCGAGGGTTCGCACTCACCGTACACTCGCTCTAGTTCAGCGCTCGCAGCTTATCGCCTCGTAACTGAAGTAGAAGACTCAAGAATACCGGACTCAAGCAGAGCAAGATATCGAGAAGAGACAAGGGAACCGAACTCAAGCAGAGTAGTTCACCGTGCTCGTAGCTGATCTTTAGTAGAGCCATCTCAGCTTATTCACCGCCGAATCGTAGATCGACTCAAGAACGGCCGTGACGCCTTCCGAACTCAGCCGATCTTTTGAAAGACAATCATCATAGTCAAATACGAGGAAGAGAGAAGTCGCCTTCTGCCTCGAAGTCTCTGCTCGCTCTCAACCGCTTTCTAAACCTTGACGAATGACAAGCAGACATGTACCTTATACCTGCTAAAGCTGCAAGTCAACAACTTTCCGGAAAAAGGAGGGAAAAGACACTGTCACTCTACTTCAAAAGAGCCGTTAGCTACCAAAAGAGAGAGAGTAAGGGATGATCGTCTCCAATGGATCTTTCCAAGACTCTTCTCTATAAATAGAGGGATCATTCGAAATTTGTAGCTCACGGGAAAACACAAGAACACAGAGCATTTAACGAGCAAATCAAAAAGCCTAAGTCTTCCGCAAGAACTCGAAGAATATTTCTCCGGGGAAAGACTACAATCTAGCTCTTAGGGAACCAAGCCGAACCGATATACAAGCCTCTAGTATCCAAACGACGTTACATGAATCCAAAGCTAAACTCACCGCTCGTCGTTCTAGAAGCTACATTCTCGCTCCCTATCCCTCTAACCCTAAGCTCAACCGAATATATCCATAGCTTTCTCCGGGGAAAGACTACAACCTAGCTCCTAGGGAGTTGATAACCGCTTAAACTTAGACTTGCTCGCATAAATTCCAAGACACGGCTTTTCCCGTGTACAAGCCGACCGAGACTAATTCAAGATAGTAAATAGCCTCCCGATCTTTCTGGACAAGAGACGTAGGATTGTTTGATATCCGAACCACTTTAAAAATCTCTCGTGTTCTCGCTTGTATCTATTTATCGCTTGCATTGATTTTAACTAATCATACCGAAAACTATCCTTTAAAATCATTCAACTCGGTTTCAAAGAAACTTCGACCGATCTCATTATTCTACCGAAACCGGTTTAATATAAACGCTTTTCCAACTCAACTAATATAAACGCTCTTTCCGCACCACTGACTCCTATTCGCGATACCGACTTCGACTGCCACCGCCTAGCGCATCTCACTGTAGTCGACACTTTGCCCACACGATTCGTAATGCTTATCCGGGTCCGCCGAACTCATTCAGCACGACACTATCCCGAATAGGACAGCTCGTGTTCTAAGTTGAGAAAATCGATTTCAGTGTGTATTCACCCCCCCTCTACACCCTGATCGTGCTCCTGGGACCAACAATAGGCGCAAGGTGTAGTTCTCGGCCAAAAGAAACCCGCATCCAACACTTTTCTTGCGGTTCGCTTTGGTCCGAAGTATCCCCCATAAGCGGAGGAACGACAATGGAATAAGATATCGCCTTGCTCTTCTTCCGATTGCATCTTCGGATAACTTGATCAACTCCCCATTTTCCAAAGGATTGAGAGTCCCAAAATATCGCTTACACTCGCTCTTCAATTTTGCTTTTGAGCATGAGTGAACTCGGTGGGAAGCCGCTCGTAGGTCAAGAAATTCACAATATTAGCAAACCAAGGTAGTTTAGAAGTGTTACCTACGGCTTTCAAGAACTTCGCTCGTAGTTGTCTCTGACCGGGCAAACGAGACACTTCTCGACTCCAATCGTAAAACATCACATGGGCGTAAGCTTCGCAAGACCGGAAACCGTCTCAGGAATAACATATAAATGCTCTTCTAGAAAAGTCTCCTTAATCGCTCCCCATCGCCTTTTTTAATCAATCGGCTCAAGTGATCCGCCACATAGTTTTCTCGCTCCTTTCTTATCCTTAACCTCCCAATTAAATTCTTGTAAGAGAAGAATCCATCTGATAAGTCTCGGCTTTGTTTCTTTCTTGGCAAGGAGATGCCACTGCGGTATGATCGGTATACATAATGATCTTTGAGCCAAGTAAATAAGAGCGAAACTTGTCTAAGGCAAAGACGATAGCTACAGCCTCCTTCTCTATGGTGGAATAGTTGCATTGTGTTGGATTTAATGTCTTGGACACATAATAAATCACACGGCTTTCTTTTCCGCATTGCTCGCCCCAACACCGCCCGACCGCACAAAGCCAAGCATCACACATAATCTCGAACGGCTTATTCCACTCCGGAGCTTCAGCATCACAGAGCCGTTGTAAGCTTGTCTTTAAGTGATGGTGAAGGCCTCCTTACACTTAGTATCGAAATCAAATTCGAAATCTTTGTGGCTTGTTAGAGGTTGAGCGATCTTTGCGAAATCCTTTATGAAACGCCGATAGAAGCCGGGCGTGTCCTAAGAAACCATGAACTTCCTTCGGATTAGCTCTGATATGGCAACCTTGCGATGGCCTCCACTTTTTCCTTGTCGACTCTCTATTCCTCTTTTTTAGAAACAACGCGACCGAGCACTATTCCTTCTGGCCACCATGAAATGGCATTTCTCGTAGTTCAATACCAAATTCTTCTCAACACATCGAGCTAGGACTTTGTCGAGGTTCTTCAAGCATGAAGTGTAAGAATCACCATAGACGGTGAAGTCGTCCATGAAGACCTCTTTGCACATCTCGATGAGGTCCGAGAATATGCTCATCATGTACCTTTGAAAGGTGCCCGACGTATCGCATAATCCAAATGGGCATTCTTCTAAGCGTAACATTCCATAAGGGCATGTGAACATCGCCTTATCTTGATCTTCCTCTCGCACTTGGATTTGGAAATAGCCGCTATAACCGTCCCAAGAAGCTAAAATAGACTTGCCCCCGCAAGTCTCTCGAGCATCCGATCGATAAATGGAAGCGAGAAATGGTCCTTACGTGTCACCGCATTGAGCTTCCTATAATAGATACACACGCGCCATCCCGTCACTAAGCGTACCTGTAACCAATTCATTCTTCTCATTCTCGACAACATGGAATCCGACTTCTTGGGCACAACGTGTACGGGACTTACCCAATTGCTATCCGATACGGGTTAGATAATTCCCATAGATAAGAGCTTTAATACTTCCTTCAAAGACGACCTCTCTCATGTTGGGATTGAAGTTTTCTTTTGATGGTCTCTAAAGGTTTGCTATCCGACTCCATGAGGATAGAGTGCCGGCAAATGTCCGGGACTTATGCCGGTGATCTTGGCCAAAGTCCATCCTACGGCTTTCTTTGGCTTCTTCGTACACTTCCAACAACGCCTTCTCTTGATTTTCATCAAGTTCTTTATTAATGACGACGGCAACGCCTCATTGTCTCCCGAGATAGGCATACTTCAGTTTGTTGGAAGTGGCTAAAGTTCTAGCTTTGGGTGCCTTGATGATCGACGGCAAAGCAGCTTTTTCGTAAGCGCCACGGGCCGGGCGCTGAGACATGCCGCCGGCGCTTGTAATTCCTCGAGTCGCGTATAAAGCCGAGATGCTCTCTCTCGATCTCTTCGTCCCTCATACCTTCGAGGTTTGATTCGGCCGTCCTCGAGTCAAGGTAACTTCCATTTTGTCCAAGACCACATACATCTCAAGATATTCTTGGACAATCGCATCAATGGAGCCGCAGAAAAAGCATTCTCATTTTCATGATCGTAGGGTTTCTTAAGTGCTTCGTATATCTTATGAACATAAGTTTCATTATGGTATGCTACACTTATCGAACCCTCATCCACATTAATTATCAGCTTTACAGCCTTTTAAAAACGGCCTACCTAATAACACTCCGCAGCTCCTTCAACTTCCCTATCATTTGTGTCAATTACATAAAAATCAGCTCTGATAGACAAAGTTGTTGATTTTGACCAAAATGTTTTCAAGTAAACCAATCTAGAAGCAATGCATGACCTATCCGCTAATCAATAATCACCTTAGTGGATATTAACTCACCTCCTACCAATTGATTATATACAGATAAAGGCATAACATTTATAGATGCACTTAGATCACATAATGGCTTGTTTAATCATGACATCACCTATTGGACAGGAATTGTGAACATACCGGTCGGCACATTTAAAGCAGAAGCATCTTCTCGTATAATCGCCGATACTATGTGATCGAACAAAACATTCTGACTTGGGAACTTTTCCAAGAATGAAATCCTTTACAAATTTCCCGAACTGGGGGATCTTTACTAGCTTCAAGGAAAGGGATATTTATCTCCAATTTCTCGAACAACTTCATGTAATCAATGCTTTCCTTGTTTGGAGTTCTCTTCCTTTCCAAAGCTTCTGGAAATGGTGGAGGAATCAGATTTTCATGTCCCGACTTGCCAGGCCAAGTCATCCTCCTCATCTCTTTCTTATTCTCGATCTTCGTAATACCGCTCCTTCGAGGCTTCATGGTATAGCCGCTCGCAGCCGCCTTCTTCTCTCGCCGACTTCTCTCCGGGTGCTTGCCCTGTACACCGGGCTGTGTAGTTCCTTCCCTCCACGCAGCCGGTGCATCTCGATTCCAATTATGGGCATTGGGGTTCACGAGTTTAAGCCGGAAGCCGCCCTTGAGAAGTCTTTATTTCCCGAACGGTGCACTTAGCTTATTCATCCGCTTTAGCCAAATTCTCCATCGTAGCTTGGCCGATCCTTCTTTGTCTGTTGATCTCCCACCGCATTTGTTGTTGAAATGCAAGTGGTGTCCTTCTCGTGAAGAAACCATTTCTGGCTAAAAGCTTTTCTAAAGGGCTCTATCAAGCTCCCGGGCCGGGCAGGTCGGACATTCTCGTCGCAAACCGCTTTTGATGCGGGGGTCTCGTACGCCTCGCCGATAATTATTCTCGATAGGAGGTTGATACGGCCGGATAGCCTTGTTGCCGCCGGTATGGTTGCCGAAATCGGGCCTGAAAGTGGATTTCTGCTGAAAATGCTCTTCTTGTTGCTTCCAACGGAGGTTCTGATGAACCCCTTGTTGCCCGCTCCACTTTCCAAACAAATGCATTTCTTCTCCCGACATTGCAAAGCGACGTATGCCCTTTTTTCTCCGCATGCTCCATATACATGATCGACATTTGACCGATTTGAAGCAGGAGCGTTCGCTTGAGTATCAAGTCGAGCTTATCTTGCAACAAGCCGAATTTTGCCTCCACTTTATTATCGATCTCATCCATGTAGTCCTAATGAGACCAATTTACAAGCCTCTCCTTGTTCGTCTTCGCCCTTTATATTGCGAGGTAGACTCCGCAAGCCCTTCGATTATATTTCTCGCATCTTCGTAGAGGCTTGTATGGAAATTCCCTCTAGACCGATGTCAACCACGGCCTTTGCTTCGTCCTCGTCATCCCTTGATAGAAAATCTCGTAGAAGCTCCACATCCGAATAGGTATGGTTCTGACAACTATCGACAACTCGTCCAAATCTCTCCCATTTTACTAGGATACAGCTTGTAAGATACGCATAACCAAATTCACCATAAATAACTACTAACATCCAAGTTACGTAGATCCTGGTCCGCGACGACGTTCACCATAGAAGGTCAAAGTGATAGATAGTCAAATGTACTCACCGAAGTCTTACCAAGCTTAAGACCAACCTAAGTCACCGAGATCTTGGTTCTCCACCAAGGTCGGTTAGGAGAACACATCTCACCGCGATCCATCAAAACACCACCTTAAGTGTACCAAGAAGACAAGCAAACTAAGACAAGTCACTTCTTATCTAAATCTGCAGCTTTTAGACCAACAACTTATCCTTAAGTTGTCTCTACTGGGATAACCGCTTATATCTTGTCGGCTTCAACCAATTTGTGTTGTCTTCTCGTGATACCCGACACACTACACAAATCTAACTTTTTATACAAGATATATGATAACATGTGCAAATAAATATATTTATCGATAGGAGAATAAAATAGTGGTAGGGACAAAAACACATTGTATACAAGCATAAAACCTACTTCCAATATACAAAATCCTAAAAATTACATATCCTTCAAAGCCGCATTTTCCGAAGATTCAACTTCTCGCTGCATCCGTAGGCCCGGCTTACGTTGTCATCCACATTCTCACTAGCAACGCCGGTTCCTTTGACCACCACAAAACCTAGACCATATTATGGTAATAATGGACGGAGCTAATGGCTTGTGTCGCTTCCATGATGGCGGGGTTTCAAAGATGATAGAAGCATCGTTGTCCACTAAAGCGTCTTTGCCCTCTAATGCTATGAAATACTTCAACAAGAAACTGATCAAGTTCACGATGAGGACCGCCGAAAAAGTCCATCTGGCCGTGGAGCCGCACCGAAACCGATCCTATCTATCATCAGCATCCTCTCCCACCTATACAAAAGTTTCGTAGTCCTAAGGGGGCATCTCTCTCGCCACTCCTAAGACACGAACATGCTTCGGTAAGCCGAGAGTGATAAGCTCTTGTGAAAGGATTAGCTAAAGTTGACTTCAAGCTTAATTTTGTCAATCATCATGTCACCTCGATTTTTGAATTCTCGTATAACATGGTACTTCCGCTCGTCTACGTGTTTTGGTGATAGCTCAGATTGCACCAAATAATCCCGCAAAACTTGAGAATTATATAAGTATAGCTCATGTATCGAACACAAGGAACTAAGACTAGATATATTATTTTCCTACTTATCTTGGTTTTGAGTTAGCAACCATGCAAGTTTTAAGTTTTTATCTAAACTAAGAAATTATCAAAATCAAATAAATTGCAAAAAGCCGAAAAACCGAAATAAACTCGTCTTAACTAGGCGTATAAGAGACGGGTCCAACAGAATATTCACACACGCGTATTTCCAATCATCGGCACATAGAATGAATTAATCTCATTAATCAACTAGTTATAGATTACCGTAACTTAAACTCGTGGTAATCCTCACTCCCACTTACTTAGCTCGGCAAACCGCCATGTTGGGCATCGAAACGGCTACTTCCCCTAATTTAGCTACAACCTACGTTGTTAGACAATCAATAGATTTAATAGCTAAAATGTAATCCTTTATCGAACTAAGGAGCCTAAGATAGGAGCCTACTCGTATGTTGGGCATCTAATAGTCCCCTACCGGCTTAATCCAACTATTCTTTCAATAATTTCGCTACTTACCTAGCCTTGTTCCACGAGAAACGATGGAAGTACTAAGTTAGGTACAAACTACGCAACTTAGGTTGATCAAGCCTCAAATTACTAGCCGCATTAAATAAATCGAATTAACCCGAAATCCTTCAATTAATTATTAGAACCTAAGCCTCATGCACTCGCTCAAGTGTGCGTTTTACATCCCGTTGGACCACTAAAAGTTTAGCTACTCATGAAACCGTCCCGACCGTACGTATAAGACACTTTGCGAAATGTAACATGCATCATTTGTAACCCTAACCCTAAGATGCACGAAAACTAATATAAAGTAAAGATACGAATTAAAATAGAGAACTAAACACGTACCGAATCGAAACTAAACATAAATCGAATTTAAAACATGAATTGAAATAGGATCAAGAGTACCGATAGTCTTCGATCTCTCAAAACTAACTGAAATTGAAGAAACGAACTAAGCTAACGTGTGAATATTAAAAATCTGAAATTCAAGTGTTTGTTTCCATCTACTCAACTACCGCTGAATGAAATGGAAATAGTAAATAAGTTCTTCTTCTTCGGTAAGGGGAATCGAACGGCAAGGGCCGGTAGGTGGCTTGCTAAGGCTAGCGGTGGTTCTGAGAAATGGATTGATCGGAAAGGAATTGATGTTTCGGGAGGTTATGGAGAGGTCAAAGCGTGAGAGAGTCTCCTCACTCTCGCGCCTTCATCCTTATATAATGATCCTAGATCACATCTAGTGTTTCTTGTATAGATAAGGAAAGGATCTTGATAGATATGGAAATATCTAATCCTTCCTTATCCATCTTCTTCCTTTCTTCCTCTCTTTCCTTTCTTTCCTTTTTCTTTCCTTCTTTTCTTTCTCGGCCAAAACCCTCACAAAATCTCGCCATTCCAACCTTGAAAAGGCGTTGCCACATCATCTCCCACGTGTCGTGCCAAATCGCACTTATTTTTTTGCATAACTCGCCAATAAAAGCGTCTCTCGCCCCTACGCTTAGGGAGACTTTTCGACATAAATAATTAGGCATGAAATCGACTCATCATGCTTAACGCTCAGCCTGAGATCTGGGGTTCCTTTGAATTTGCCACCGCACTCGAGTTATCACAATAAATTGTGATAGCCGTAGGTAAGTTCGGAACAATATCAAGATCCCGGAGGAAATTTTGAGCCAAGCCGCCTCTTTCGAAGCTTCCAAGCGTGCCCACATACTCTTCCTTCCATGGCCGAGTCCGCAATGCATTTCGCTTCGCACTCCTCCATGAAACGGGCTCTCACCTCCCAAGGTAAACATAACCCGAGCTAGACTTCTTCTCGCCTCTCGTCACCCCGAAATCCGATTCTCAGATACCCAAAGACACTAGAGTCTTCCCACTGATCGGTAAACAAGCCTATAATCTCTACCGTTTAAGTTAATTGAGAATACGCTGACCCTAGCCTAGTGTTCCTTTCCGTGAGTTAGGATCGATATCTTGAGACCATGCCTACAAGATATGAGATATCCGCTCTCGTACAAAGCATCGCATCCATGAGGCTACCGACAGGAAGCATACGGGTTCTAACCTCATACTTTCTATCTCTTCAGCGTTTTAAGGCACTCGATTCTGGATAGAAAAATGCCATGTCCGAAAGGTACCGAACCTCTCTCGGCATTTTGCATGCTAAAAACGAAGCAATAATGCTGTCAATGTAGGACACTTGTGACAAGCTTAAGATCCTTTTCTTCTCGTGATCTCTGATAACCTTGATCCTGTAAAGATGTAAGCAGCCTTCACCTAAGTCCTTCATTTGAAACTGCTTGATAACCATGTCTTTATGTCTCGATAACACTTCAACATTATTGCCAATGAGAAGCATGTCATCTATGTAAAATACAAAGAATACCACTCATCCGTTAACACAAATACCGCATACACACTCCTCGGTAAGGGTGATACAAACCATGTGATTCTGACTACCTCGTCTAAAATGCCGCGGACATAACCTAAAGCTTGCTTCGAGTCCATGAATAGACTTCTTAAGCTTCCAAACTAGATGTTCTTCGCCCTCCTTCACATAACCATCCTGCTATTTCATGTAGATGTCCCTACCTTTTCAAGGTAACCGCTTTAATGCGGTTTCTGACATATATTTCGCCGATCTCAGCGTTCATGGTGAAGCCGCTACGGCAAAAGTGAATCCGAATGGGACTTGATCATCACACAAAGTGAGAAGGTCTCTTCGTAATCGATACCTTTTTTTTCTCGGGGTAAAACCCTTCGCAAATAGCCTCCGGCTTTAAACGCCATAATCTCTCCGTTCGTCCTCTCTCTTTCTCGCATACCCACTTACTACTAATAGCATTGCAACCCTCAGTAGTTCGCATCTCGTATACATCCATATCAATTAGGGCCTTAAATTCTCGAGTCCATGACTATTTGCTAGAATCTCGTATCTACATCTCCCATCGCCGTTGTAAGTCCAGTGGATCCACTAAGTGATCTCGTGTTCATCCCGCCGGATATGATCAAACGTCTCCCCAGCTGAACGGATACCCATCAGTGGAAAATATCACCCTCCTACTACGCTCGAATAAAGTGTCAAATCTCCCGTGTTAACATATTCTTGGGTTACTCGGAGTACTATCTCGCACATTCCGGGTCATGTTTGGCGGAACCCGACCACCTTGTAATTCCTCGCAAGATGATGCCGATTTTCGAGATTTATAGCCACTAATGTAATCCTCTTCTAAGAACCGAGCGTTAGGGCTAATAACGATCTTCTCGTTCTTTTAGGATCATAAAAGTATCCACCCTTCGTTTCCTTCTGATACCCTATGAACAATATCAATTCCGAACGTGATTCCACTTGTTTACCGCCTATTTCTTAGCGCATAAGCAGTGATAACCCCAAATCCTTAAGTGGTGCATACTGGGCTTGTGCCCGCTCCACAACTCCAAAAGGCATCTTTATTTTACCGACTGAAGGTATATCGTTGCCAGCAAGTATGTCGCAACTTCCCAGGGCATATCCCCAAAAGGAAGCCGGTAAACTTGGGTATAACTCATCATTTCGACCGAACCATCTCTAAGAGACTTCGTTTCCCTATCTCCGACACACCATTCTCGCTCGAGGCGTGCTCCTGGCAGGCCTACCGATGTAATCCCACATTCTCAGTCAAGTAGTCCTTGAACTCGTTGGATAGGTTATTCTACCACGATCGATCGTAAGTTGCTTTGATTTCTTACCTAGCTTCTTCTCTCTCACGCTTGAATTCTTTAAAGGTTTCAAAGCAATCCAATCCTGCAAGGCGTAAGAAGGTATACATATCCATACCTCGAAGTAATCGTTAATAGTAATGTGAGGAAGTACTCATACCTCCACGAGCTTGTAGTGAAACATAACCCACACAAGTCGAATGTATCAAACTTAATACTTCGCGGCTTTATAACCCTTTCGCCTTGAAAAGCCTAGTCATCATCTTTCCTTCCAAATAGCATTTTCGGTAAGTCGTGGAATGGTTCAACTGGAGAGACCCAATGATCCATATTCCACCAACCTTCGAGTCCTCGTTAAGATTGATGCCATCTAATCCTTAAGTACCACATATAAGTTTAGTTTACCTTAGAAGACTCCTTTTCCTCTTCTTAGGATTTGATGATGAGGAAGCAATATAATGTAACTACGCGGTTTACAAGGAATAGTATATAAAGATCCGCTTTAACGGTCCACGCACCATTACGCATAAAATCATTTTCTTTCTTGATAAAACTCTCACTATCAAAACTTGATTTATAACCATCCACAAAGTAGTTTTGAAATGTAAATAATGTTTCGCCTAAATTGCAGCACATATTAAACATCTTTTAAGTACTAAAACGTAACTATCAAAAGATAGATGTAAATCTCCAATGGAAATTACAGAACTTTCGATCCATTGCCCATCGAGACTACCACCTCGCCATCGCTTCAATCGCTTTTCTACAAGAAACTCGCAAGGTGTAACAAACATGATTAGTTGTCCTCGAATCCACTACCCATTCGCAGGGTAGAAGAGGAATCTATAATAGTTTCAGTTACAAGAGCGTACCTCGCTCTCTTTCTCGTTGGGCTTGCCTCGACATCCGGATTATAATTATTCCAATGCCCTTTTCTTACTCACTTCAAGAACCTTTCCTTTTTCCCCGACATTCGCATGTCATCGGTAGGGACCGTTTCTTTCTTACTCCCACTACTCTTCTTGAAATGTCCACCATTTCTCGCTTCTTTTTCCGGTTTCCGGCTTTCCGAGGTTCCTCAAACTACTGTAGAGATATTCAAGAATTGAGCACTCTTAAATTTCTTTCCTATAACCACTTTGACTCGCTACCAAAGATTGGAGTAACATAATTATAGTAAACTCGTTTAGACATATCGGTCCTAAAATATGAGTTCTTATGTAGACCTTGCGTAACTTTTTAGAAATTATTTAAAATTGTTAAAACTCAAGTGGTCTGCCAGTCGTGGAGAGATATTTGCAGAACTCAAAATTTTTCTCGTAATCACATATCCGAAAAATGTAATTTAAAAGTACGTATGAAATTAATATTTGCACATAACTCGTAATTAATAATCATTGTAACCTTTTGTAAAAATAATGATATTGAAAACCTCGAACGCCTCTAGAATTCCACTCAGCAAACCACGCTTAGCGGACGCTACTAACGTAATCCTAAACCAAGCTATTTACCTAGCTACTTTAATTTCAATCCACGCTTCAGTGTTCTTAAGCATGTTAATGGAATTAATAGTTCGATATTCGACCATGTCAGACTATTAAAAACGCCGAAGCGACTTCGAGGGAAGTGAATTGAACTCGCCAGCGACATCTAGCAATCACCACATTCAACTTCAAAATAGAATCAAATTCTCAAAATCACATACTTACTCGAACCACGCCGCCTTCAATTTGATCTAATTAGTCATCTTATTTAATTATTACCTTCTAGAGTACTGGGGTTTACTAGGCACGCAAGCCACGCAGGGACGTTTAGCGCTTCGCTCCCACTACTTAACAATAATCAAATATTGCCTTGAAAAACTCATCTCACAAACCAGTAGCTCAAAATGCAAGCAAGCCACGCAGGGACGTTTACTCACAAAATCTTACTACTTTCGTGGGAGTCCACTTAATGGAGGTCCGATTACATGTTTAATATCCAAATTAATGGAATCTTAATAAAACATTTAATGTTAAAAATTCCTTGGGTTCTTTTTATTCAAAAGGTTTGTTTTGAATCATGCATATCCACATAATTCCTAGCATAAAGAAATTTCTCAGCCGCGACATAATAAAACGTGTCAGTGAAAAATAAAACATGCTTTACTACTTTACGTAAATCCTATTTACATGCTGGGCTAAGCGCAATTAATCACATAACGCATGCTAAAGCATAATAATAAATAATACACATCTAAATAGGAAATTCTAAAACGCGTTATCCGGCTTTTAAAATATGTAATTCCTAACTATGACATAGCCCGATCAAAATACAGCTTCTTCGATCTTAAAAATCTTTCAAATTTGAAAAATCGCATCGAAACTATCGTCGCTAATTGCCATCGTGGGTTCGCTACTCTAGCAAGATACGCGACGTACATGCGGCAAACATAGCCGCAAGGCCTGATGTGGCGCGCCACGCGCCCGTTTTCAACAATTCGCATGCCACCGCTGCCGCCCGCGCTCTCCGGCGGCCTCGGCCGCCACCGGCCTAATCCTACGAGGCGCCACGGCGACTTCTTTCCACCCGGCGCTTTACCCCGAGGCGCGCCGTAGCATTGCTCTGCCGGCCATCCCTCGGGGGCGCCGCGACCCGTTCCGGCCATCCTCTTCCCTCCTTCACCATCCCTACCGCTACCATACTTCTACCGCATCTCCGTCGGCGCAATATAGCCTAGTACTCCGCAACCGCAACAGATTTCCCAAACAGTCATAATCCCGCCGGCTTCTTCTGGGCCTCCGCCGACGCGAAATTGGGCCTCTTTCCACCGGAGACTACTCACATTGATTTAGGGGAAGATCCTGGACGGATTTTCGGCCACCATGAACTGACATTACCCGCAAATCGCCCATCAATTTCCCCTCACCTTCGAATTTTCTCTCTAAAGATTTCATGGTGAGCGTTCAGACTTGATTATCGATTCCGACGCATTCAAGATCGGATGTCCCCTTACAACTAATCGACGCGAAGCTCGTAAGACGAGGATTTTAGCGGTTCAAGCCGATCAAATCGCCCCGGACCCGCCGGACTCGTCGCGCAAAGATGCAAGGGAACCCTCAGCGAAATCTCTGTGGCTTTCGCCAATTGGGGGAATTCTCGGGACATCACGACCACTTCTCCTTTCCGACGCTATTCCGGACAAACCGTAAATCGGAATGGGTCAGGCGTAGCTAAGGGGCTGGGGGCATTTAAGCCAACAAAAACAAAACAAAACTATCTCGAACGTATCAAAAACTAAGTTGTCACGCACCCCCACATGCCTTAAAAAACGACGGTCGTGTTCACAGCCAAAAACTAGGTTTCGCCCTTTTTCTGCCTTTCCGCGCCGTCGTGCCTCGATTTTCATATTCATCCCGGAGGGGCCAGATTACATAAAAACATACAATCACATAACATATAGGTCCTATCAACGACTCGTGGATTTTTTCACGGAAAAACATTACATAACAAATAATAAAACAAGCCGTCACCGCAGTCGCCCTAACACGAAATTAGCCCGATAACGACGGGACCAACCCCAATCATCACCTAGAAACAACAATCAGAGCCTAAACCTAGCCTGATACCAATTGAAGGAAATAAAAAGTTTGTGTACGTATACCTTCCTCCTTCGCATGTTGTTAGCAGCCTTGATTGTTGCCTCGCGTGTCGATCTTCTCCGATCTCGTGTCCCGACCTTTTTCTTCCTCCGGGTGGCCTGTGAGAACTAGAGAAAATAAGAATATTGTCTCTCTCAATCTCGCTGTAGCGTGAATGATAATGGTATGTGTGAAATCTGCTTTAACAATAACTAATATATATGTACTTCAAAAGCCAATAATAATATTAATATATTAGTAGCCCGTTAATTTTATTTATAATCCTAATGGGCTTTCTACATAATTAGCCCATAATACAATTAATTAATCCACTGTGCCATTAATATTTATCAATTAATTGGCCCGCCCAATTAATTCCAAACATAAATAACATTATTAAATAATGTAAAAT
>JAPVEC010000215.1:0-20591 GCA_028984105.1 Lavandula angustifolia | reverse complement strand
CAAGGTAGTGGATGTGACCTCCCGCTATGCATACCTACCCGTATTGACCCTTTAAGAGGAGGTCTAGCCAAAGACTTAAAAGAAAGGCGCTACCGGAGGCAACCCGAGTTTACTATCGTTTATTTTCTTTGATTTTATTATTGTTTGGTCTTTGTTTTTTTTTTTGTGTTGTTTTTTCAGATCTAGGCTACGAAGGACGTTGTGGACTTAAGTGTAAGGAGAAAAGATCTCAGAGGAGTTAGTTGCATGGTGAGCTTGCAGCCTGCGGCGCTTTGATGATTTGGAGCGCACGGTTCTCTCTCGCCTTCCGCCTCCGGCGATAGGTGACGCCATTTTCCCCACTTTTGTTTTTGTTTTTATTTGCTTGTTATTTGTGTTTGTATTTTTGTGTTTGTGTCTATGTTTTGTTTCTTTTTTATTTGCTCGTTTGCAACGATCAAGTGTAAGGAGGGGTATTTGTTATGTGTTTTTGTCATGTTTCTCCGTCCCTATTCTTTTCTTTTCTTGCGTGAGGGCACACAAGGGTTTAAGTGTAAGGAGGGAGGTCTTCACGTCGTTTCACTTTTGTGTCGTTGAGGCATGCCAAAATTTGAAGTTTTTGATGCACTCTCTGTTCTTTGTTTAAGCATGTTTGATTTGTGCTTTATGTTTCAATATGCAAGCATGTTAGTTGTTGTGAAGAGTAGTACTTGGTGCATATTTGTATGTAATTTGGGATGAGAAATAATAAGTAAATTGTGGATTGAATTTTACACACGCCCTCCGTATATTAGATTTGAGACTTTAAAGTAGGACACTTCCTACTAATTTCTTTGAGAGTGTTTGTCTATGAAGTTAATAAAGGTGAGTCACTAGCGATACGTGATAGGAGGCGCTAGGGATTAAACCATTTGGCCGCGACAATACTTTCATACCTTACATTATCCCCTAGTGAACCGAATTGAGCCTTGACCGATTCTTTGATTTAGTCGAAAATTTTACCCGAGGCCTTTTAACCTTCTCTTTTCGCGTGTCATCGCATGTTTTACACGCTTGTGTGAGATTGATCTTCTTATATATCATTTGCCTACCTAGTGTATATGCTAAGAAATTAGTTGTTGGCCGAAATTGTGTATGAATAGCAATATCTAAGGTCCGATCGTATTTGTACCCAAATTTTCGTGAATAGTGAATAGTGCTGATCCACGCAAAAAAAAAAAAAAAAAAAAAGTGGAAAAATCTGTTTATTTGAAGGGTATTTGTTGATATATGAAGTAGCATTTGATGTGTAATTCTTTAGTGGTGGACATTGTTTATTTATTCTTGATTATCTCATTTTGAGCAAGTACGACATGCATGACATCAATCTACATTTCTTGGAGCTTAGAACCCCTAGGACCCTTACCAACGAAAATTTGTCTATGTCCTAAGCCCCTTTACAACCAAAGAGAAAGACCTCCTTGATATTGCAGTTGTGACAATCTTTTATCGTGATAGAGTGGACTATATTCTTTGAGTGGCTTGACCGGGACTTAGACTAGAGAGTGTTGAGTGAACCGTGAGGATGATTCACTTTTGCTTAGGTTTTTGATTAAAATTGATATTTGTGTGCCTAATCTTAAATTTGCAACTCTACTTGTTTGATGAGATTCATATTTGCATAGTTTGACATGTTTTGCTAGTTCATTGAGTGTGGAGATTACGGATATGATTGGTATTGCTTCTTGTTGTTTTGTGTCATTTTTTTGTCCGTGTTTTTGTGTTGTTTCTTTTCCTTTGTTTCGTGTCGTGTTCTTGTCTTTTCCTTGTCTTGTTTTCGTCCTTGTCTTTTTTATTTTAGAGTCTTGAGTCTTTGGGGAGTAATGGAATTTGGATAGTACTTATACTTTTGTTTCCTTATACTTGAGGGCAAGTATGTTTTAAGTGTAAGGAGGTTTGATAGGTCTATTTCGCATTATCCATATTCCGTTTATTTTGGCATATATTTTGGCGGTTGGATTGCTTTTTGGTGTTGTTTTTGCGTTCTTATGATGATGTGATGTTGACGAGGCGTTGATGTGGCGGTTGCAAATTAAAGGAAATATATGCTTAATCCGGAAGAAATAAAGAGGACAATTAAGTGTAGAAAGAAATTAATATAATATATTTTATATTATATCTTTCTATACTTAGATGACCTAGTTGGAGAAGGAAAGGAAGGAGTATATATAAAGGACTAGAAGAGGCGCCGCACGGGGGGAGATATCATCCGATCTCGATAGAGACAACTCACACCGACTCTTCATCATCATCGCACCGCCGACTGAGGGATAATATTTTATTGGAGACCATATCATCATCTTATTGTTAACGCCGAAGGTGGAGAGAAGGAAATATTATTTTATTTCAACATCATCATTCTTCACGCCGCCAACAAGGAGATTATTTTATTAACCAATCCATTTCATATTACTGCCGAGGTGAGGGAGAGTTCGGAGGAGGGAGATTATTTGATAATTCATCATCATCATTCACGGAGTCCGAAGCCGCCGGCCGTGAATCATCCGATCAAGCATTCGTCGAAGCCGAGGATCCGATCAAGGGGTTGTTCGATTTAAAGTTTGCATTCTCTACTTTTGTTTAGTGAATTGTGGTTTGATTTGGAAGAAACAACATGTTATCATCTTCGTTTTGAATTCTCGGATTTAAATTGTCTCCGTACTTATTTTCTTCGCTGATTGATTTGAAGTCTTAATTTTATGAGTTTATAATTTCTAGGACCATAATTCGTATTCTTTAATATTCTCGATTTCGGTAAATTGTTAGAATTTTCGTGCATAATTATTTATTGAATTTCGCATGTTTTTGTGTTCTGTCTTGCAATTCGGTCTGTCTGGCTAGTCCGGCCGATATGCGTAGCTAAGTTTTTTTAGGGGCCGACAAGATGTGAAACACACACCACTTTAATTTCGTGAGACTAGGGCTTAAAATTAATCATTTGGGTTTTGAATTAATCTAGGTTTAATTAATTGAATTAATTGATTTAGGATTGATCACCCTAGTTAATTTAATTCATAGTTAATTTAGTACTTCCATCGTTTCTCCTGGGATTAGGCTAAATAAGTAGCAAATTGTCTTAGGGCAATTGGATTAATTTGGTATGAGACTATTAGATGCCCACCATACGAGTAGGCTCCTAAATTGGGTTCCCTTAGTTCTTAAAGCTGATTAGGTGTTAAATCTATTGATTGTCCACCAACGTAGGTTGCATCTAATTTAGAGGAGTAGTCGTTTCAATGCCCACCATGGCGATTACCGAATAATTAGGGGGGAATAGGGGGTATGTCGGCTTAATTACTGTATCCTACAACCAATTGATTTAAGCGGATTAATTAATTATTAGTAGTGTCGGTGATCGATTGTGTGTGTGTGTGAATCATCTTGTTGGAACCGCTTTTATTTGCATAAGTAAATTTTGTGTTAATTTCCTGTTTGCTTTCGTTTATTATTAGAATATAGAAATTTCCCAAACTTGCGTGGTTGATAACCAAACTCTGATTGATAGGATTTTTAGGTTTAAATTACTCCGTTCCCGTGTTCGATATCCGTGCTATACTAATATTTGGTCTAGCAATTTTGCAGGATTATTTGGTGTAAACAAGCATCACCAATTAAAAATGAAAATCAAAACTGATAAAGATAAAAAAGAAGTTTCATTGACCTAATCAATTGAGTACTGAGACTAATTGTTTAAGACTAAAAAAAATAGTAGCTAAAGTTAAAGATGGAAATTCAAAGCAGTACTTTACAATGTGTTTTATACTAAAAGATTTCAATTTGGAGAAAAAAATACTAATAAATATTGTGAACAAATGTGAGAATATTACCTCACAGGCTCCCAAAATAGGGGTATAAGTCAAAAAAGTACCGTTCATTCATTTGAAAATGCATAAAAAAATCTTCTCGTAGTCTTTATTAATTGCACAGAATACTCCATCGTCCTATTCGAATTGGGGAGAGTGGCGACTGGGGTCGACTTCAACTGTGAGAAGCAATGTCATCGGTGAGTTCTCAATTTTCTTCTTCGATCATTTTAATAATGACTAACATTTCAATGACAAATTTTGGATGTTGCTATGCATACGTGGCTTCTTAGTTAGAATTTGTGTTAGGATCTTTGACCCTCAAAATGTGATTAAAGAATCAATTGACCTACATCCACAATCCAATTTGTTATTACCGAACTGGCACTTTAAAGCCAATTTACTTTATGTTGGGCCACCTGCTTGAATGATGCTATTGATTTATTTTAATAATAAATCCGCTCTGATTTATTTTAATGTTGTCATTATTGTTCTCGTTTTTAGATTTATGCTCTTAGTTACATGGGTTATTCTTCTTCGTATTTACTAAATTTGGCATTGTATATTGACTTTGTTTACCCTATGTTGATACTATACTTCTCTCTTATTTGACTATGGATGAGAGTAGCCAGGAAGAGATGAAATGGCCTTTCTAGGTATTGTATGTATATTGTAAGCGCATTTTTGACTTTATATATCAAAAGAATTTGAAAAGAATTTGTCCAATCATAATTACGGAGAGTGTATATATCACGTATCGTTAATTTTGACAATGGGATATTATGTGCAACTTATTTAAAAATACGGGGGTTTATTTGGAGAAAAACGAATACAAGAAGATTTTATGTAGTTTTATATGAGCACAGAGTACTTCTTGTCTTTTACCCTCAAAATAATGGTAAAATTATTCTATATTACCACCCTTAGATGCTGTCCACCGGTTGACTTAATTTGGTGATCAAGATACATAATTTCGATCTCAAATTTCACTATGTGCATTTTATATTTCTCATGTAATCTACGAGCTATAAATCTATTACATTCCATATTTTAGGACTAGAGGTAAAAGGAATGCGAATAGATATAATTTTCATGTGATTTCACACGAGTGCTGAATTTTCCTTTAAAATATGTATTCACACACACATATATATTTACCTTTGAAAGTGCAGTATATTTGTCTTTAAGGTGCAGTGTTCACACGTTCACATGATAAGGGTTGTTCACACGAGAACCAATATATAAATATATATATATATGTATATATATATATATATATATATATATGTGTGTGTGTGTGTGTACGAAGAATCAAGGGCGGATGTTGGGGTGGTGTCCCTCTTATCGTGCTCAAATGCGATTTTTATGCGTATTTTTTTATTTTGTACTCTAAATCTTACTATTTACACATTTTTTTTTCGAAATTGCGGATTTCGAATCCCTTCAATCGTAATCGTGAATTAGCCTTTGTTTGAATATATATACATATCTTGCCATGACTCAATTTTGTATGTAAAGATGATCAAAAGAATCACTACTTTTGCCATTGAAAAGGGGCATAACAATGATAACATGGTCACTCAATCATATCGAATATTAAAAAAAAAAAAGCATAATTTAAACTTTACAAGTTTTTTTACATGATATCCCAATATACATAACAGCAGCCACAATCAATTAACGTACCACAATAAAGGCCGCATATTGAATTGATGCAGGCATGATGCAAGCCGAGTCAAAGAACCAGCTTTGACCTTTCCTTGAAGACTCGAATCTTGCATGCATGCATGAAGATCAACAGTTCCTTGTCCTTCCAACTCTCAACAATTTATTGTAGTATTTGTCTTTCAAACTATTGTAGTCTTTGTCTTTCAAACCCCAATTAAATTAATGCTTGGACTAGGATTTATTAGGACCCTATGAGATTATTTAATTGGACTTGTAGCCTTTGAAAGGCAACATTTGGAAATTATTGAATGAATTCTAGTTTATTCCCATTATCGAACTCTTGCATTCGATCTTGGTTGCCTCAATCCGGTATTTGTATTCGACTAATCAACGGATTTGGGAAGGATTTGTTGATTGGGAATTCTTAGACTAAACGATCAACATTTCATCACACCCGCCGTATCGCTTGGTATCGTGAGCGTAAGAGCGATCATCCGCATGGCACCCCGACAGATCCGTCAACCACGACAACAACCTCTTGACGAAATTTACAACCGTGAAGAGAATAACCAGTTTGATGAGCGAGTTAATCGGTTGCTTGACGAACGCTTGGAGCGAGTGGTGGAACAACTGGCAGAGAGGGTAGAAAACCTATTCAATGAGCGAGAGAGGAATTACCAAGCTCGTAGTACTAATGAATCAACCGAAGATGAAAGGGATTTCCGCGAGCACGCACCTTCAATCGGAGAGTAAATCGGAGGGCCGACGAAGGTGACGACCAAAGGTGGGAGTTTGGCATTAAGACCGACATTCCGTAGTTCCATGGAAGCTTGCGGGCCGAAGAATTCCTTGACCGGCTTGCAAACGTTGAAGAAGTATTGGAATTCCGTGGAGTTCCGTAAAGCCGGCGCGTTGCGCTCATCGCCACACGGTTTTGAGGACGTGCCACGCATGGTGGCAACAACTCAAACTCTCTCGGCAAGGATGGGTAAACCTAAGATCCTTTCTTGGGAAAAGCTCAAGAAACACCTCGTAGCTTTGTTTCTTCCCCATAATTTTCAATGATAATATACCAACGCTTGCAAAACTTGAAACAAGGTGGTCGAAGCTGCCGATGAATATACAACTGAATTTTATCGTTGCTTTGCATGAAATGATATCCAAGAGACCAAGATCGCTTATCGCCGCTATGTAGGCGGATTGAAATATCGATTCAAGAGACCGTAAAATCTATTCGATCCGATCTCGCCGGAGCCGCCCACCAAACGGGCACTTACCGTGGAGAAGCAATCTCGTAGAGGAGGCGGAAATAGTTTCACAAACCCCTTTGGCAAAGACACGTATGGAAACTTTAAAGGGAGATAAAAATACGGGGAAAAACTCAACGGGCAGACCTCAAATCCTACCTCAAGTCGAAGCACCGGTGCTAGCACGCCGAAGTGCTTTAGTTGTGGAGAACAGGGGCATCACCATACCTGAGTGTAAGCGTAAGGGGGAAGCGAGCCCTTCTTGTCGACGAAGGAGGGAAGGATGGTGTAGAGACCCTCGATAACCCCATCTATGATGAAGAGGAGTATGTAGAGGAAATCGTGGAGGGGGATGTGGGTACAAGTTTGGTTGTGCGGCCGATCTTACCCTCACCCCCGAGGACGACCGAAGAAGACCGGTTACGAACTAATATTTTCCCCGTCAACTTGCACTATTCTCTAAAGGTGTGCAAGTTTGTTATTGATGCAGGGAAGTTGCGAAAATATTATTTCGGAGGAGGCTATTAAGAAGTTAAACATCAAGATTAAACCCCACTCGACGCCGTACAAGCTTGCTTGGTTAAAGAAAGGCGGTGAAGTCGCGATTAATAGCGTGCCTTAATCTCTTTTTCATGGCTCCAAATATCGCGACGAAACTTGTGTGATGTTGTTGCAATGGACGCGTGTCATCCGTCTGCGGGGAGACCGTGGCGCTTTGATCGAAGTGTGGTTCATGACGGGAGGTCAAATTCGTATAGCTTTGTTTTTTGGGGTGTCAAGATTGTATTAGTTCCCTCGAAGCCGATGGAGAAACCCACTTCCACTAACAACCTTGACTATGTCACGCGCTGACGCCGAGTTGGATAAGTCTGCGGTTGTATATGTGTTAGCGGGTAAGGAAGTTGCTAAGTCCGAACCGATTCCCGATTCCATAGTTTCCCTTCTAGCCGAGTACGATGATGTATTTTCGCAGGAGTCGCCTCAAGGCCTTCCACCTCTTCGTGATGTACAACATCACATCGATCTCGAGCCGGAGCGCCCTTGCCTCATCGGCCTCACTATCGTATGAGCCCTAGCGAGCACGAAGAACTCCGACGACAAAGTTGAAGATTTATTAGCAAAGGGATTTATTCGAGAAAGTATGAGCCCTATAGCCGTGCCTCGCACTTTTAACTCCGAAGAAGGGACGGATCGCGGCGAATGTACGTAGACAAACGAAAGCAGCTTAATAAAATCACGCTCGATACGTTTCCCTATTCCCCGTCTGGACGACTTTCTAGATCAAATTAGCGGGGCACTATATTTTCTCGCCTCGATTTAAAAAGCGGCTATCACCAAATTCGGATGCGGCCCTGGGATGAATGGAAGTCGGCGTCTCAAGACACAGGAAGGTTTATACGAGTGGTTAGTAATGCCATTCGGCCTCTCTAACGCACCAAGCACTTTCATGCGAGCCCCGAATCAACTTCTTCGACCCTTTCTCGGTAAGTTTGTCGTAGTCTATTTTGATGACATAATTATCTATAGTGCCAATACTTTGATTCATTATGATCATGTACGTGCCGTGTTGGAGGAGTTAAGGCGTGAACGGTTCTATGCCGCCAAGGCTAAATGTATTTTTATGCAACCAAGTTCTATTCTCGGGGTTATATCAGACTCGCTAAGGGGCTTCGCGTGGATGAAAGCAAGATTAATACTATCCGTCGCTGGCCTAGACCCCAATGTGTTACCGAAGTAAGGAGCTTTCAAGGTTTGGCGCCGTTTTACCGCCGCTTATTCCGCATTTTAGTGGCATTATGGCGCCTATTACGTATTGTATGTGAGGAGCAAAATTTTCTTGGTCCAAAGGCCGCGGAGAAGGCGTTTGTAACCATCAAAGAGAAACTTACCTCGCCTCCTCGTCTTATCACTTCCCGACTTCTCCCAACCCTTCGAATTACATACCAACGCATCGAAGTTCGGGATTGGGGCTGTCCTTAGTCAAGGCGGGAAACCCGTAGCTTTTTTTTAGTGAAAAGGTGGCCGGCGCTCGTCTCAACTACAACACCTATGATCTCGAAGTTTTACGTGGTTGTGCAAGCCGTAAACACTAGCGTCACTACCTTTTTCATCGCGAGTTCGTCCTCCACACTGACCATGATTCACTTTGCCACCTCCACAAACAAGATAAGGTGTCTCGCCCGACATGCCCGTTGGATTTCTTTCCTTGAAGGATTCACTTTTGTAGTCAAACACACCGCCGAATTACCAACCGAGTGGCGGATGCACTCGCCGGCGTTCCCACCCGCCGGTTACGATGAGAGTCGAGGTTCCTCGCTTTGATTCCCTTCTGAACTGATCTTAGCCGATCCTTATTTTAAGGATATAGTGGACAAAGTTCGCAGCTGGGCTCCCTCCGACTTCCCTCCTACATGATGGATTCTTATTTAAGGGTAATCAACTTCGCATTCCGAATGGTAGTTTAAGCCTTCAAATCATGCAGAATTACATTGTGAAGGTCATATGGGAAGGGATCGAACATTACGGCCTAGTACAGCCTCTTATTTTTGGCCCGGTATGCGGAGTGACGTTGAAAAGTTTGTCCAACGATGCCGGATTTGTCAACTCTCCAAAGGGACAGCCACTAATGCGGCACTCTATATGCCGCCGCGCTCCTAAGCAACCTTGGACCGATATTAGCATGGATTTCGTGCTTGGGTTACCCCGCACCCAAAGGGGTTTCGACTCCATCTTTGTGGTGGTCGATCGGTTTTCAAAGACGGCCCATTTTGTCCCTTGTAAGTTTAACCACGGATGCCTGTCCACGCGGCTCTTTTATTCTTTCGGGATATTTATCGACTCCACGGCCTTCCCCTCTCCATCGTGTCGGATAGGGACACACGGTTCTTAAGCCATTTTTGGCGATCTCTATGGAGAATGGTGCATACAACACTTAATTTTAGCAAGCCTTATCACCCCCGAGCCTGGATGGCCAAACAGTCGTAAACCGATCCCTTGGAAATCTACTTCGCTTTGTTGGAGATAATCCCAAGAGTCGGGATCAAAAGCTAAGTCAAGCCGAATTTGCTTATAATCATTCGACTAACCGCAAAGACGGGGTTCAAACCCTTTCAAGTAGTTTATTCCACCCTCCCTCGCGGGCCCTTGGATCTTGCTCCTCTATCACGGCCCGCCAATACTCCTACCAAGGTGTCCGATTTTGTGAACAACCTTCTAGATGTCCACCAAACTGCCTACAACAATCTAACCGCCGCCAACTCCAAGTATAAATCTCACGCCGATCAACGTCGCCGAGTGGTTGAATTCGAAGTCGGGCGATTATGTTTAGGCAATCTTGACCAAAGAGCGCTTTTTGCGGGGTGAGTATAACAAACTCGCCGCACGTAAAATTGGACCCTTGGAAATCCTTGAGAAAATAAACCCGAATGCCTACCGTCTCAAGCTTCCGAGCCATATTCGTACCGCGGATGTGTTCAATGTCAAACACCTTATTCCTTTCTATGGCGATCACTCGATGACGACGTCCCCGACTCAGCCTCGTGGTCGAAGCCTCTTCAACCCGACAGAATGATGCGGAGCATGATGCAAGCCGAGTCAAAGAACCAGCCTTTGGCCTTTCCTTGAAGACTCGAGTTCTTGCATGCATGCATGAAGACCAACAATTCCTTGTCCTTCCAACTCTCGACAATTTATTGTAGTATTTGTCTTTCAAACTATTGTAGTCTTTGTCTTTCAAACTCCAATTAAATTAATGCTTGGACTAGGATTTATTAGGACCCTCTCGAGATTATTTAATCTGACTTGTAGCCTTTGAAAGGCAGATTTGGAAATTATTGAATGAATTCTAGTTTATTCCCATTATCGAACTCTTGCATTCGATCTTGGTTGCCTCAATCCGGTATTTGTCTTCGACTAATCAACGGATTTGGGAAGGATTTGTTGATTGGGCATTCTTAGACTCAACGATCAACATTTCATCATACATAGAACTAATGCATGTAATAAAACTGGATAAATTAATGAATGAAAAAATTCTACATACCAAGTGAAATTGCCATAGCATTTGAAATAGCTAGAGAGAATCAACCATAAAAATACATCACAAAAATCCTGAACTAAGAAGCATTACTGAGTCTGAGTCAAGAAACTACAAACCTTAAAGTTAAAGAAAACGAAGAAAAAGACTATTGAATCACACATGATCGAAAAGAGACCGTTATTTCATAAGATTAGTCAGACGAAATTGAATTTCCCTAGTCATAAAAAAATAAAATACGAAATCATCCGGCCGTGCTTATGCACCCGTGTGCCGCGTCGGCCGGAGTAACTAAAAGAAAGGGAAGGCAAAGTCCGGTTAATATAACTTAACACCAATATACTATGGCGAAATATGTAAAGTTAGGCGCCCTCAACACGGCGTATAAAAATGCTTTCGAGGTCAGGAGGGCTGAAAAACTCTCTAACTCGGCCGTAGTTGCATCTCAACGGCGCCGCTTTCCGCTTCTTGGGCGGCGGCGGGCACGCCAATCTCGCCGGAATTCTTGATTCTGCACGAGTCGGTGTAGTCGGATTACACCCATTTTGTCTCTCACCTTCACTCCTCTCCATTGGCCTAGTAAAGATCGGCTTCAACGGACTCCGCAGCTCAACTCCACCACCCATTTCATGAAGCTTCTCAGAAATACTCATTATTACAAAATACAATCAACACTTTCAACGTCTCTATATATAAATACTAATGCCACCAAAAAGGCATGCTTCTTTTTCCTTTTTTTTTATGCTATTTTTCGGCTGTGTGGGGATGAAGGAATATATTCTCAAGAAGCTTGAAGGAAAAAAACTTGAGGAGAAAAGGGTTTGAAAAGAAGATGTTTGTTGTTAAGAAGGAGAAAAGGGGTAAATGATGGGAAGAATGGGTGTGTATTTATAGGAGAAAATGGTCGGTTTTGAAAAAGAAGAAGCCGAGGAAATCGTGAGCTAAGCAAAGCAAGAGTAGCTTAAAGACTAAGTGGTGCAGCTCGTGAAATTTTCTGATTAGGGTGCAGAGTTATTATTATGGACAAACTTGACTTTGGTGCAGCCGCCAATATGTTTTGAATTAATGCCATTAATACATGAGATGGATTGTGTTCGAAAGATGTGATAGATGTAGTTTTGATGCCAAAGTGTTCATGTTTGACAATTTGACAATTTTAATTGGAGGACTATTTCACTTTAAATAATCAGTTGCTCACTTTATTTGATTGTTGATGCTTGATATCTTTACGCTTTGGGACAAATTAAATAAGGGGGTGTTTGGTTCATGGAATGAAATCAAATTCAATCTCGGGATCATTCACCTAGAATTGAGAATTCGATGTAAGTTTTAGATAAATTTACCAATTTTGTGACACTCCATGCTTTTTTAGATAAATTCTAAAATCTTGATTCCGGTACAAGTAGAACTAATTTTAACACCTTATTCAAATTTCATATTAATGCATGATTATAGAATCTTATTAACAAATGCCCCATAAAAAGTTATAGCTACCTCATCTAGATATTGATCATCTCATTTGATTAAGGATGAATGGTTCACCATATTTATATAGTGTAATCTATGAATAATGATACTTTTATCTTGATGATATATTGATATTGAGGAGCTTGTAGTGTATGTAAACATGTGAGGAATAAAAGAGAGAATATTACTTTATTGTAGTAAAAAAACAAGGATGGCCCTAAAGTTGAAATCAATCTTAAATGATGCCAAATAATAAAAGCAAATCTTGAGATTCTTGTTGCAGTAGCCCTTTTGCGTAGGGTCTAGTAGTAGTATTTGTCCCGGTTTTCTAGAGTGAAATTCATCGTTAACTATCTACCTCTATACATTCGTGAATACGTAGAAGCGGATTATATTTCGTGGAAATTAGCACCTTTTGGAGAAAGGGTAAAATACTCAATTAGAATTATAAATAAGACGTTTAATCCTCATATATCTTACTTACACCTACTTTAACACAACAAACATTCGAGATTTAAAAGAAAACAATATTAGGGTGATTTATTAAGTTAGTCAGGAAAAATAGGGCTGATCTGAAAAGTTAAAAATAAAAAAATCGAACCAATCGGCTAACCGTATTGAAAGTGTATCAGAAAATGATTAACCGCATTGATTAGTTAATTTCTTTCTTTCTAATTTTAAAATACTGGAATAACCCTTTCGGTTTTAATTTTTATATCTGAAAAAACAGACAGTTTACCTACTGAATCGATACCCATTAATTAATATCTTAAACATATCAAAAGAAAAGGTACATTTTCTACTTGTTCAATGGAACAATTAACATTCACTATTAGTAGTAAACATGTACTCCCTCCGGAATAGATATGCATGCTCTCCTTTTTTGTTTGTTCCAAATTGATATGTCTAGTAGAATATATATTTTGTCTATTAAATGTCTTTTCTAATTTCAATATACATTGCTTTTTGTGGGACAATTTTAGATCAAATTTTATTGGTGCATTACAACTTTTTATTCAACTTTTTCAATAATAAGTATTTATATAGCTAGCTTTTCATTTATTAACTCATATTCCAAAATAACTTTTTATCTTGGTATTAGTGAAAGATTGAAAGTTAAAACTCAATTAAATCTCTTTTTAATCTATGTGAAAATGGGAATGGACATATTTATTCTGGGACAAAGGGAGTATATCCAGTAATGAATGTTGATAGAATGCAGGTTTTTTCGGAAATTGGAAAATTTGATGATGAACATGTTATTCAGATAAATTTTTTTTGTTTCAATAATTCCTAAATTGCTATGACTTCTCTATGCTATGAACGAATTATAGAATATTTTTTTTTATTATAATTAATCGCTCAATAAATGGTCAACTCAACTATTTTTTTTTGGTTAATCATACTAGTTAATATTGATTATTATTTTTATTTTTTGACGACTAAAGGAACTAATTAAGAATTGAATGATCCATCTTTTGTATATTAAATGAAAATCATGGCATACTAAAGATTAAAATGAAAACTATATTTCATATGTGTTGGATCATGAATATATATACATAAGAAGAGGTGATAACGTTTCCTTTAACTACTCCCTAATCATTCCCTTAACTACTCTTAACAAAGTAGCATTTTCTTTTAACTATTTTGTAACGTTTCCTTTAACTACTCTTAACTTTAGATTGTCTTTAATATCCACCAAATTACTCTCTATCCCGGCCGGATTGGGAGTTGTTGAAGTAGTTCCCGAAACCTTGAGATCGACAATGGCTTTTGTCGAATATCTCGCTAGCCGATGTTGAGAAGAGACATAGCGGACTTCTAGCTTATGTTGCAGACCTTATCCCGAACAAAATGAGTGTCAATCTCAATATGCTTTGTTCGGGCATGGTTTACCTGATTAGATGCTATAGCCGCCGCACTTTGGTTATCACACCGTAGGGTTGGGTTTGCTCGGGATTTTTGGACCAAGTTCCCGTGAGTAGAGATTGAATCCGGATAATTTCTACTGCGGCCTCGCTAAGGCCCGATATTCTCGATTCCGAGCTACTCCCGGACACAACCTTTTGTTTGCGCGAGCTCCATGAAATGAGATTCTTGCCAAGATAGATGCAATATCCCCCCGTTGATCTTCGATCATCGAGCAACCAGCCCGGCCAAAGATCCGAGAAACCCGTGAGTCGAGGGCCGATCGAGGAGCTAGCAAGGAATAGAAGGCCTTGATTCATAGTACCTTTTAGATATCTCGAGCACCCGTTTACACGCTTTCCAATGACACTCGCTGAGCTTTGAGATATCGGCTCAACTTGTTGACCATGAATGCGATATCCGGTCTTGTTAGCGAGAGATACCGCAAACCTCCAACTAAGCTTCGTATAATGTCGGATCACAAAATGCAGGGCTATCCGTTTTGGTTAATTTCCACCGTAATCATAAGGTGTGTGGACCGAATTGCTTTCAAGAAGATTAGCTTTGTGGAGAAGTCCTCGTATGTACCGGGCTTGATGCATTGTAAGCGCAGGTAGGTGAGGATCTCGTGTATTTGAACTCCCGTAAAATAGCTAACTTCGCCAAGCGTTTTTAGAGCAAATTCCTTGGAAAGATCAGCTATGACGGACCGAATGATAGTAGAGTCTTCTCCAAGAACCAAAATATCATCAACATATATGAGTAGTATAGTAAGTTTCCCTTTTATTCTCGCATAAAACAAGGAGTGATCGGATGTACCGAATTGGAAACCCGTTTGGAGCAGAAACTTTTAAGTCTATCATACCAGGCCCCAGGCGCCCGTTTTAGTCCGTAGAGAGATTTCTTTAGTTTGCACACAAAACTAGGTTGTTTCGATCGGAGAAACCATAAGGTTGCTTCATATAGACCGGCTCGTCAATCCCATTTAAAAACGCATTATTTATGTCTATATGCTGAATAGACCATCTCGAGAGATAGGGCCGAGAAAATACCAACCTTATAGTTACTGGTTTCACTACAGACTGAAAGTTTCCCTCGAAAATCAACTCCAACCTTTGCCCGAAATCCCTCGGCCACCAACCTTGCTTTCAATCTCTCTACGTAACCATCCGCACAAGTCTTCACCTTATATACCCACTTGCATTGTATATAAGATTCATGTCCCGTTGAGGAGGTACAAGTTCCCAAGTATGATTTCTCGTGGAGAGCATCATACTCTTCTGTCATCGCTTTAATCCATAATGGATTTGCTAATGCCTCTTGATCGGAGAGGGGCTCTAAAGAGGTAGAGGATAGATAGATTTTGTAGTGGCAAAGATATATTTTTGGTTTATGTATACCCTTTTTGCTCTGTTATCATAGGATGAGTATTTAGAGAGGTTGAACTAGAGGTATGAGAAGAAGAATCGATGAGGAAGTGGCTAAGGAGTTGGAGTTTGAGGGACTTGTAGTGACATGACGAGTTGGGTTTATGTAAGGGTACCCGCCGATATGTGGGACAAAGAGAGATGGTTTGAGAGTCGTTGATAGGTTCAGTGTAAGTTGAGAAAATAGTTGAGAGAAGGGGTACTCATTCTCATTGAATAACACAGAACCGTGCTACATAAATCTTTCCGTAAGGGTGTAGACATCCGTATCCTTTATGTGTCGCACTATAACCAAGAAAGACACACTTTGTAGACCCGAATTGGAGTTTAGATGAGTTATATGGCCTTAGTAATGGAAAACAACTACACCCAAAATTCTTTAGAAAGGGATAACTGTTTGGAGTGAAATAGAAGTTGATAGGGAGAAACAGACCCCAAGGTGGGAGAGGGTAATCTATTAATAAGATAAGTAGTCAGAGTGAAGGCATCCCACCAATATTTGTAGGGTAAGGAGGCATTAGCTAGCAATGTAAGCCCCAATTCAACAATATGCCGATGTTTCCTTTCAAAGAGACCATGTTGTCGATGCGCATGAGGACAGGGTGCCGAAACCGAATTCCCAATGAGTGGAGAAGAGATTTTAGTGGCCTATATTCACCTCCCCGCCGGTTTGAAGAGTCTTAACTTTTGCGTAAAACCCGTCTCTCTACAAACCTCGTAAAAATATTGCACTACTTGACCGGTTTCTGATTTCATTGTTAAGGGAAAAATAAAAGTAAACCTTGTGGCATCATCTACAAAGTGAATGTAGTATCTATATCCTTCAGCTGAGGTTGTAGCACTAGGACCCCAAAGATCACTATAAACCAATTCAAAAGGTTTTACGCTCTTGTATGAGGTGTTTGAAATCTTGTTTGATGTATTTTTCCCATAGCACGTGCATCACGTAAAAGTTGCTTTTACTCAAGCTTTATTCATGGAGTTTAAGACTTTATTTAGTGTAGCAATACATGGATGCCCTAATCATTTGCCATGCCATAGTTTGGCTACTCGAACTATCTTGTGCCGTAAGACAAGAAGTAGAAATGTTATTACCCCGCCGAGGCCGGAGACTAGCCCCTCGTTCACCTCCTTAGTATCCAAGTGATAGAGCCCTCCTTTAACGGTGCCCTCCGTAAGTGGTTTGTGAGTTTCCTCGTCCTTTACCACACAAGATGTGGTTGTGGAGTTCCACAAAAACATTATTGTCATTAGTCGCTTTAGAAACACCGAGCGCATTCTTAGTTATTTGAGGAACTCTAAGAATTTTATTTAGAAACGGAGGTTTATTTGAGAAACTAGGCAAGATATTTGAACCAATATGAGAGATAGGAAGGCTAGATCCATTACCAACAACAAGTTGCTCTCCCTCCCCGGGTACGGGTTTGCCCGCCGCAACCGACTTAACTCAGAGGTAACATGTGCTGATGCTCCACTATCCAAGAACCAGTCCTCTTGCTGGTGCATTGCTGAATCATGAGAAATCATGTTAGCTGAAGGAGCTTGTGTAGGAGGATAGGAGTAAGATGGATGATAAGTTGGAACTCCAGATGCAGGTTGAGTTCCAAATGTTGCCGTTGTAGTGGCTATATGAGCTTGAGATGGAGGTAGAATTGAAGTTTGTGGACCAGGATATGTAACATCAAATCGTTTGAAGCATTTAGATGCTACATGACCTAGCTTGCCACATAACTGACAAAGTGGACGGCCAGATCTACCACCAGATCTTCCCCCTCTGAAATTGTGATAACCACCTCTGTAGCCTCCAGATTTGCCTCTGCCTCGATTATTTGCTGAGTTAAATTGATGAGAACCTCCTTGATCATTCTGTGAGTAGGCAATGTGTGTTGCCGGAGGAAGCGAAGTTGGATATTGTGCTTGAGATAGCAGTCGAATTTCATGAGTTTGGAGATGACTTTGTAACTCATTGATTGTGAGATTTCCCCGCTGAGTTGTGAGATGAACGCATATAGATTCAAACTCGGACCAAGACCACCAAGAATGAATAGAACAAGCTCGGATTCGTGAGAGAGGTTGATCAATGTTAAACAGTTCGTCTGCAATAGATCTTAACTTCATGATGTAATCATCAATTTGTAGATCTCCTTTCTTCAATGTTTGAAGCTGAAACCTTAGATTCATCGCTTTTGCCTTTGAATGAGTTTGAAACAGATTTTCAAAGGCTTTCCAAAGTTGAGCGTACCGTTGTGCATCTTCCAATGTAGCCTAACATTTGTGGAGAGATTGAGGACAAGATCCAACCAAATAAGAACCGATCTCTGCAACCGGCGCAGATATTGTGGATTTGGTCGAGTTGTAGCCACTTCAGGATTTTGTTGATTTGCAGGATTTGTTTGTCTGCGTAAACCGCGACCGGATGATCCATCTCAAGAAGTATGTCTTCGAGCAGTATGCTCGTCATGCAAGCTAACACCCGTGTTTTCCGTAAGGTATAATTTGTTTTGTCTAGTTTTATGGATAGAGGATGTATATTGGGAAGGGAGATTGCATTAGGATCAACGACCATTGTTGAAGTTGAGAGTTTGAACAAGAAAGAAAGAAAAAAAACTCGATCGGAGAAGATGATCTCGGATTGGAGAAGATGATCGGAAATGAAACTTGATCACCGAGAAACCACCATGAATATTTTGGCTTTTAGCCTAGTGGCTCTGATACCATACTAAAGATTAAAATGAAAACTATATTTCATATGTATTGGATCATGAATATATATACATAAGAAGAGGTGATAACGTTTCCTTTAACTACTCCCTAATCATTCCCTTAACTACTCTTAATAGTAGCATTTTCTTTTAACTATTTTGTAACGTTTCCTTTAACTACTCTTAACTTTAGATTGTCTTTAATATGGCACCATGCCCTCACGCACCAATTGTTGCATCCATCACAATATATAATCAAAATATATAGCAAGCATATACTATTTGCATAATTTAAACATCGATCAAGTAATATTCGATAAAATAATAATTTCGCTAAGATAATAATTTTTTCCGATCTTGATATGGGTCAATGCATTAAAATAATATTCCATAAAGTAATAACCTCGTTAAATAAATATTAAGTAATAACCGACGACGAACGTTTAGTAGGAGACGCTGCCAACGGTCAAATCCACACGAATCCAGTCAACACCGTTTTCAGTAAGCTTTCTGTTCCCTATTTTTGTATTTTCAGCAGTTCCACAATTGGAAATCAAAATCGGCTAAGTTCAGGATTATTAATTGTTCTTTTTTTTTTTTTTTTATAAATGAGAGATCTTGTGGCAGTGGAATGGTGTTTGTGATTTTACAATTAACATCTGTCGTGGTACTACTTGTATCTCGTTATATGTATAAATTGGGAGAAATATGTGTCGTTTTATGATTTTGGAGTGGATTGTATCTGGATTTGATCTGTGATGCAGATGCAAAGAGGCTGATTGGCCGCAGCTTCAGTGATTCTGCCGTTCAGAGTGACATAAACCTGTGGCCATTCAAGATCATTTCTGGCCCAACGACAAGCCTATGATCATTGTAACTTACAATGGGGAGGAGAAACGGTTTTCAGCTGAAGAAATCTCTTCCATGGTGCTAGGCAAAATGAAGCAGATTGCGGAGGCCTATCTCGGATCCACTGTGAAGAATGCCGTGGTGACTGTGCCTGCTTACTTCAATGACTCTCAGCGGCAAGCAACCAAGGATGCTGGCGTGATTTCAGGCCTTAATGTTATGAGTATCATCAATGAGCCTACTGCTGCAGCCATCGTGTATGGTCTGGGTAAACAAGATACTATCTCTGTTAAGAAGAATGTGCTCGTTTTTGACCTTGGTGGTGGTACCTTCGATGTGTCTCTGCTCACAATAGACAAGGCCGTTTTTGAAGTGAAGGCTACTTGTGGTGATTCTCACCTAGGAGGTGTATACTTTGACAACTGAATGGTGAATCATTTTGTGCAGGAGCTTAAGAGGAAGCATAAGAAGGATATCAGTGGGAACTCTAAAGCTCTTACGAGATTGAGGAGTGCTTGTGAAAGGGCAAATAGGACTCTTACCTTTACCGCTCAAACAAAAATTGGTATTGACTCTTTGGTCGATGGAGTTGATTTCTGTTTATAGATTACTTGCGCTAAGTTTGATGAACTAAACATGGATTTATTCGCCAAGTGTATGGATCCGGTTGAGAAATGCTTAAAGGATGCAAAGATGGATAAGAGCAGAGTAGATGATGTTATGCTGGTTGGCGGCTCCACTAGGATTCCGAAAGTCCAGCTGCTGTTGCAGGAGTTTTTCAATGGTAAAAAGCTCTGCAGAAGCATCAATCTGGACGAAGCAGTGGCTTATGGTGCTGCTATACAAGCTGCAGTTTTGAGTGGTGAAGGTAATGAGAAGGTGCAGGATCTGCTTCTCTTGGATGTAACTCCTTTGTCGCTTGGAGTTAACATTAATAGAGATGTGATGAGTGTAGTGATACCGAGAAACACAACTATCCCAACAAACATCGAGAAAGGTTTCACTACTTTGTTCCACAATCAGAGCTCGGTTTTGTTTAAGGTGTACGAGGGTGAAAGAAGTAGAGCAAGTGACAACAATCTGCTAGGCCAGTTAATGATCAGTGAGGTCCTACCGGTGCCCAGAGGTGTTCCTGATATCCGTGTTTGCTTCAACCTTGACGTGAATGGCATCTTGAATGTGTCAGGCTTCGACAAGAAGACGGGTAAGATGTAACGCCCCAAAATTTTCAATATGAAATGATTGCATATCTATTCATGCATGTTATCGTTGTTTTAGTTACCGTAAGTCGCGCCTTAGAAATTAAAATAAAAATTAAAGCATTTATGTTATTTTTTGTTAAATTATTTATTATGTAAATTTATTTTAAAATTTGAATATGTTTATTTATATCATATTATGATTATATTATTTTGAGATAGAAATAATATTAGAATTATTAGGCAAGAGTGATATTTATTTTG
>JAPVEC010000302.1:0-10291 GCA_028984105.1 Lavandula angustifolia | reverse complement strand
AAAATCCAAAGAACTCCCGAACATGAAAGTTCTTAAGAAATTCAATGCATATGATGGTCTACCGACCAAGACTCCTTTAGAACTTAATGTTCACTTGAGCAAGAATAGAGGTGATCATGTTCCTCAAGAGGATTATGCTAGGATTATAGGTTGTTTAATGTACATCACGAATTTTACAAGAGCTGATCTAGTTTGTCCTGTAAATAAGTTGAGTCGTTATACGAGCAATCCAAGTAGGGAGCATTGGAGAACTCTGATTAGGGTTTTGAGGTACTTGAAGTACACTCTAAACTTTGGACTACACTAATCTAGATAACCCCCAGTACTTGAAGGGTACTGTGATGCAAATTTGATATCTTACACGCATGACTCGTTGTCGACGAGTGGCTATGTGTTTACTAAAGGGGTGGAGCTGTGTCGTGGAGGTCTACGAAAAAGACGTGTATAGCCCGATCCACCATGGAATCAGAATTTATCGCCTTAGATAAAGTTGGTGAGGAAGCCGAGTCGCTCCGTAATTTTTTGGAAGATATTCCATGTTAGAACAAACTCGTACCACCGGTAATGATTCACTACAATAGCCAAGCTGCTATTGGAAGGGCGAAAAGTGGGTTATACAATGGTAAGTCTTGACACATTTGTCGATGACATAATACTGTAACACACTTGATCATGAGTGGAGTTATTTATGTTGACTATGTTAGGTCGGCTGATAACCTAGCGGATCCGCTTACTTAGAGTTTGCCTCGAGATCAAATGTATAAACTGCTAGAGGGAATGAGAGCAAAATCCACAACTTAAGACAATTATAGTGGTAACTGGTGATCGCTGTATTGCACCAAATAATCCTGTAAAAATCAGAGAATTACTTCAGTATAGTTCACAGGTATCGAACACAGGGAACGGACGACTAGACACTTTATTTTTCCTACTCTAGGGTTTTGGTTAGCAACCACGCAAGAATTGGGTTTTCTATTAAACTACGAACTTGTAAAATTAAAAGCAAATTTAAAAATAGAAAACGGAATTTAAACTGAATTAACTAGGCAATTGAAAGGCAGGTCCAGCAGAATATTTATGCACATGTTTATTCCAATCCTTGGCACTTAATATGAATTAATCTCAAGAATCTACTAGTTATAGACCACCGTAACTTAAACTGCGTGATCCTCACTCCCACTTACTTATTCGGTAACCGCCATGTTGGGCATAGAAACGGCTACTTCCCTAACCTAGCTACAACCTACGTTGTTGGGCAAACAATAGATTTAATAGCTAGACAGCTTTATCGAACTAAGGGAGCCTAGTATAGGAGCCTACTCGTATGTTGGACATCTCATAGTCTCCTATCGGTTTAATCCAATTACTCTAACGAATAATTTTGCTACTTACCTAGCCTTGTTCCACGAGAAACGATGGAAGTACTAAGTTAGCTACAGACTGCGCAACCTAGGGTGATCAATCCTAAATTACTAGCCAGATTAATTAATTCAGAATTATCCCGAAACCCTTTTGATTAATTATGAGCACCTAAGCCTTATGTCTTGTTCACGTGTGTATTCACATTACCGGACCACTAAAAAGTTTAGCTACTCATGCGAGCGCTTCGGTTGGGCAAGCGGGACGGTTACGAGCGAAAACATAAACACGAATAACCACCAGATTTAGCATGAACGAAAATTAAAACTATTAAGGCGAGAAAATATAAATCTACGAAATTAAACTAGAACTTGAATTAAAATAGCAATGAGTGTTCGAATATAAATCTTAAGATCCTAGAAAACGATTAAATGCAAAACGAAATAAAACTAGAATTCAAACTTGGAATTTAAAAATGTAAGAGACGGAAATTAAAAAGTGTTTTCTTCTTCAACTACTAAACTACGAAATCTGGTCGGAAAGGTTCGGAAGTGTCTTCGGCTTGGGCAGTTCGGCGGCGGTGGTTGTGCGGCGGCGGTCGACGGTGGTTCGGAAGGGAGCAATGGCCGGAATGTGAGCTCGGGATGTTGGGGACGTATTCTATGGTGCGAGGGTGGTCTCGCGTGTATATTTTTTCGTCCCTCATCATCCTCTTATATACTCCTCATTTTCTTCCTCTCCAAGGTAGGTTAGATCTTGATTAGGAAAAGATTTGGGTAGATAAGGAAACCGGATCTTTCCTTAACCACCTTAAGATATTTTCTTGATCCTTTCCTTTTCTCATAACCGTTCCTTTCTCGCGATTTTCCTGCGCCTTTTCTTCACCAAAACGCGCCATTAATATCCTTGTCATCCCGCCACGTCGGCGCCAAAAACTTGCATTATACGCCATTGCGGCTGCACTGGTTAGGACATTGACGCACTTTTCGCCCCGAAATCACTAAGTACGAAGCGACTCATCGGTAACCCAACCTTGTAGAGTGGAGATCCCATGAACTTGGTTCAATGGGAAAACTAAGCTATAAGAGTCTATTTGTGTAACAACACTCGACAAAATTATTCCCCAAAAAGAGCGGTAGAGTGTTGTTGACTCGTTATGTGGTGAAGTTAAGTCATGGACTTTTAATGATTCTTGGATACCTCGAGGAGGTGGAGTATGGCAGGATACTCGTGTAAGAATCACCTATATAAGTGAGAAGTGAGGGTGCTTCTATTCGATACTTATGTGTTGGTCCGGAGACGATAAGTCGGGTGTAGAGGGGGGGTGATACACCGAGCTCGGTTTCTTTTTCTCAATGAAGGTCAGTAGATCGTTGATTGCAAGCCGATGAACAAAGCCAAATAAGCCTTCGATCGCGGGACGAGTGAGTCAGTTCTTGAGCTCTCTCCTACTGATCGTTGTCGATACTTTGAGAATCGATCGGAGGCTGTTTGTGCGGGAAAGTGTGGGGCCCGAAATTCATCTCTTTTGAAAACACGTTTTATGCAAATTAAATCTTTTGGGTACTGCGCTTTATAAAAATACGTTTTATGCGAAGCTTATGATATTCAAGTCAGTTGAATGCTTATGCGATAAAACATTAAAGAAAAGAACACAAGCGATTTAACGTGGTTCGGATACGCAAGATCCTACGTCCACGATCCTGAACAAAGCGAGGAGAAGTTGTTGATTATTCCGAGCAAGCCTCGGCGGGGGATATCTTGTGCGATTGGACGAGTTCCCTCTAAGTTATAGTCCTTAGCGACTTTACAATCCAAACCTAAGTCTGAAAGGGAAGGGAATATTCTCCAACTGAACAATTCACTAAATGTGAACTCCTTCGAATCTAAGCTATAAATATGACAATGAGCTTAGTCTAGAGAAGAAGGGGATCTAAGAACTCTAGAGAGAAAAGCGAGAAATCTTCTAAGTACGCAAGTTTTCCTCCGGATGATCTTTGAGTGTTCTAGAGCGTTTGTGAACTTGAGCTTGTCCCTTCGAAATTCCGTCACTCGGAGCTTCAAAAACTTCTCTATTTATAGTTGTGAGTTATGGCATATGTCCGTTGGAGACGACGATGCCACGTGTCACAAGCTTCCAAGGAAAACGGCCATAATTCGAACTTGTTGCGAGCGGGACGGTTAATGCACTGTTCATGAGAGCAGCTTTACTGTGTAGAGTAGGTAAGCGTTGTCGGCTTCTCATTGGTCGAGGTTTGTAGTTGGTGAGAATGTCAGAGTTGACCGTTCAACAACCTCGTATGTCTTCTGCTGAACTTCTCGAAAAGACTTGAATAGTTGGGTCGCTTTCCGTCGGATACGATGAGGCGAAAAGTCTCTGTCTTCTTGGTGAGTCGGCTGACGAGGGCATCTTGAGTAGGTCATTGGGCACGGGCTCCCTGGGCTTGCATGAGTTCTTCTGGCTGATGGCTTATCAGTTCTTGGGTTGGCTTCTCTGAGGTTTACTCGGTGATGGTGAAGAACATGCGATTACACCGATGACGTGGGGTTCGGAAAGTATCTTCGACGGAAGATCGGTTGAACAATTACCCCGTACGGGACTTAGACAAGAATATAAAAACGATTACAACAAGTCTAACCTATACATCAGCTAATCCTAACGACACACTAATCTACGATATCGGCTAGGTTTTGGGATCTTCAATTCCATAGTACTACTATGATTTCCCCCAATTTTCTTTTAACCGAACAACAGTGAGTATCATCTATCGACTCATATCCAACAATTTCCCCTAATTGATGATGCCAAAACCTCTACCTCTACCTCTTAAACTTCTTAAGTCTATAAAAAGATGCTATCCTATCGACAACAATTTCCCCCTTACAACATTCCGAGGAAAAAAAAATAAAGGAATTTCAATACTTCGATAGGTGGGAGATAGGCAAAATCGAGAACCGATCGTGAGTGTGTGTCGGATCACTTAGTGATCGGTCGTGAAAACACAATGCAAAGAGTTGAAAGACAATGAGTAATTGTCGACAAGCAATAGGAACCGATATATATAATCAATGAAGTACGAGTTCCTATCACTATTACAAAAGATAGAAAAGAGAAAGACTACGAGGCCCTTGAAGGCTTGAGTGCATTCCCCCGGAATCCTGCAGATCTGTCCATGGGAGGTTCGGGACGATAGTATAAATAGATTCTCTTCCTCGAGTGCGGATATCCTCGTCGTCTTCGGCAAGGTGGACACTCGGGTTGAAGCGGAATCTTTGCCGGCACTAACCTCATCTTCTATGTCCTTCGTCACATAGAACTCCGTGCGAGTTCTAGGAGGTGGGATGCGCTGAAAAGCTGGAGCTCTAAACGGAATATTCTCGTCTCTTCATGATCTCCTTGAGCTGTTCCCTCGCTCTGGATTGTCTGCGAAACATGAACTCATCAAAGGCTTGATCGATAGGATGCTCTCGAGGATAGAATCCCCAAACATAGTAGCCTTTGATAAATTGCTCTTTAAGTTCTTCCCATTGATCATTAACCTCAGAGGAACCCATCGATCGACATGAACAATCGAGTCCTTCTTGGCGAGAGGTGTTCTCTTCCTTGATCCTCTTGGGATTTGTCTTTTGGGATCAGTCGCTTGGCTTCTTGGATAGGCTTATCATCTTAGCCATATCGGCCCATTTCTTTTCTTTTCTGAGAGCCGCCGCCCTACGGTCTCCATCGTCGATATTTAGGCCTTGCGGCGTCGCCTCCCGGTGTCGCTTGATCTTCAGCTATCTCGCTCGGGTGTTAGAGTAGGAGTGGGAATGCTCTGAGTAGTAGCTGGGATCTCAGTCGGAAGAGCCTTAGCAAAATCTGCTTGGGCTTTCTTCATCTGCTCTTCGACTGATTCGACCTTTTTCTTGCCTTTGCCCCTAACAGCTTTGCCCTTGGGCTTCTTTCTTGCTTGCTTTGCTTCTTCAAGGCGACGCTCTCGGTCCAGCCTTATCTTGCACTGTTGGGCAATATAGAGGTCATAAGCCTCTTGCTCCGCTTTAGATTTGAATTTTCGGACCGGGGAGGAAGGAGGAGTAATAGCAGTAGCAATCTCCTTCCCCGGCCTCTGCGGAGGAGTCTGTTCTCCTTCAGACTCTTGCTCAACGAAGTGAGCAACATCTTCTATGTGAGCGGTAGAAGATGAGATGGGTGGAGGTTCTAGAGGAAATTCTAGCAGCAGAACCCCTGAAGTATCTTCAGCCTGAGCGGCTGAGGATTGAGCACGAGCAGTTGAGGGTTGTTCCGCCTGAATATCTTCCCCACGTCCGAGCACTAGAGGGTCCTTCCTCCTGACCACCCTCTACTATTTGGACATCAGCCATATCCGTATCAGGTTCATCCTTCATACTACCTTCCCCCCTTTTTGGCATCATCTACCTTGGAGAGTTGGGTGCGGATGGCTTGAATGTCTCTTTCCACATTGTGGACTGAATCCCTTAATCCGAGTTCTTGTGGATTCCCTTGACGAGATCGCAATATAATTCCCAATCTTTTTCTTGATCGGCTCTAAATGTTTTAAGCGATGCTGACTCCAGACGGAGTTTCGGAAGCAGCGATCCTGCGATTCTGTCATTTCTTGCTGAATAAGTTTTAGAGCCTCCGCTGTTGGGTAATAGATTTCGAAGGCTAGGAGGTGGCAATCTTATTCCGTTCATCGATTTCGAGCTTAACGGTTGTGAGAGCTTGAGTGTTTGCCTCGAAAATATCTTCCGGCGATTCCGGAGCAACTGGCGACTCTTAGCTTCTAGATCGACTTTACGAGGCGCTAAGGTGCCTCGATAATCTCCTGAAAGTTGGGTTGAGGAGTAGGTACCGGAGTCTTTGAGATGTCGGCGGCTATTATGCATCTAAGCTACGTATGCGAGCCTTGGTATACTTTGTCCACTTCGGATGGACGTCCTTAAAAAGTCTATTTTTCTCTCCTTGGCGTCGAATGGCTTTATTTACGACTTTGAGGACACGGAACCGATAGGTTGTATTCGGTACGAGGCTGGTTCCGAGCCTCTCGCTCGAGAAAAATGTGAGGAGTTTGCTCCTACGCATTGCCCGGAGCACCTTGAGCATCACCTGATGTATCGGGATGTGGTGAATTGCTCTTCTCACGGGGAGTTGAACCTCGGCGAGCCTCCCAACTCGTATCCTTGGGTGTCGATCCTTCCCTCGATTGTTATCATCATCATCTTTCTTATCATCGACGGGGAGGAGATGGGGGGGGAGGAGTGTTACCGGGGGACCGACTCGCAAGCTTAGAAGGTAAAGCATTGCGGCTCGAGATCTTCAGAGTAGCTAAGTCGAATTTGGTTCTCCGTACCCTATGACTTCTTGTAGCTTCGCTCCTCATCGTGCGGGTAGAGGACTGAGTGGGTTTTGATTATGTCTTCTAGAATATCCCAACTCGAAATCTTAGAAGCATTTGAACCCAGCCACGATGGCTATGTCGACTAAGTCCGAGTGCCCGACGATCTCGGGAATATGATCGTGTACTTCAGGCTGCGGCACGGAGACGAAGTGGTGTAAATAGCTTGTCCACTCGGTCGGATTCTCCTCGATCGGTTCCCTAACGTCCGACTGTGTGTCATCCGGAGCTGATGACCAGAGCTTTCTCCTTGAGGGTTGCTCCTTCAATCCCTGTGTCGAAGTCTAAGATATGCTCATCTTATTGTGGAGGAGGAGCCTGTGCTAAGATGGTTATCGGCTGAGCCATAGTGACCTCAGCTGGTCATGGCCTATTAAGCCTCCTCCTCTTGGGCACGTCAGCGGGAGATGGCAAGACAGAAGCAATTCTCTTTTGCTCAGGTGGCCCTTTGCCAATCGACTTCTCCGTCGCTTCTTTAGTCTGAAACTTTATCAGCTTAGTGTTGTACAACTTTGAGTCTTCAAAAGGCGAGTTCCTCCGATACAACACTCTCTATTAGGGGCCGACATCTTGGTCCCGAATAGAAGCTTACCCACCGGCCAAGACCTCCTCTCGCCAGTGGGTAGCGTAGTGAACTTCGGGCTTGGGCTTTCATCAGGTTGTATAATAGTCGGCCCAGAGTTCACTTCTACTCCATCATCTATAGCCATCATCAGTGAATCCTTGGCTTAGACAGGTTGATCGTGCGATCCAATGAGCTTGTCGGTATGTCGCGAGACCACATCCGCCAAACCTCTGTCTTGAGGTAGCAAGAGATTCCTCGGGAGAGTTTGTCTTGAACGTCGGATCATCTGCGTCCACGAGAACTTTTGCACATAAGCGTTGATCTCCCTCTCCTTATATCCGATAGGGAGATTCGAGAATTAGGGAAGCTGAAACGCGAGGACCGGAGCCTCTCGGATGTTGAAGGTCTTCGAGACGCCTTCCGCTTGTTCGGGTTAGTCTCCTCCCGTGTAAGAAAACGAGGCTTCTTCTCCTTCGGCGGCCCACTGAATTCCAGTTGAAATATGCCTCCGCCACTTGCTCGGCCCGACGCGCAGGGATGCTTGGTCATGAGGGTCTCCAAGCCCGGACCTCTCCGAGTATCGAACATCGGTTCCGGATATGGGATATCCACTTGGCGGAAAGCCATTGTGGGTTCGGAGCGAATTCGGATGGTCATGATCTCCACTATAGGTTCGAGTGTCGTACGATCGCCATAGAAATACGCAAAACAACTTGTTAGCACTTGAAAATAGAGTAAGTTAGTAGTTATCCCAGATTTTTTAATACATTACCAGTATTAGAGCTTGAAAGATGCACGAGCAAGCGAGTTATAAGAAGTAGAAAGCCGATTGCGAGAAAAGCTCGTAAGATATGAAAATGGCGAAAAGTAAGGAATGATAGAAGATGAAAGATTTTATATATTTTGGCTTGATTTCACGTTTTAATCTAACGGTTTGAGTTTTAATCTTTCATAACTATGGATGGCTAAGATTTAATGTTAAAAAAAGGATGATTACCAAAGCGCCTTAAAACATAGATCTACGTAATAAAGGTAAGTGAGAAGACATGCATTAAATGCGCATAGACGGACATTAATTACTCGTGCAAGGTTTCCTACTTGATCTTTCCTTAAACTATTAATGGCAGGGAAATGAATGCACTTAACTACCGAGTGTGAGCGGCCGATGCAATAAATGCGAGCATGCTTAAAAAAAAAAAAAAAAAAAAAAGTACACGAAATTACGCAAACCTCTTGATTGAACTTATCAGTGGTTACGGATGTATAAGGAGAATGGTTGTAAATCTTGATGACTATGTTCCCCACTGCTGTGTACAAAACAGTGTGACTTTTCCCAACCGAGTCACCTGTACTCTAGTTATCCGACACGTGCACGATTCCTTATGCCGATACCAATTGTTACCAATTGTTGGGCAATGATGTTCTCGGTAGTCGGCATCTACCGACGCATCTCGGTAGAATCCAAGAGACCTAGCTCAGTGATAGTTCTGCGAACTTGTTCTCGGCTGTGGTTTGGTCGGTGCATATCCGCCTTTTGCTTGTCGGTATGGACTTCTCCATCCCGATATCCTTCTTCCGACATGGTCTCCGATGAAGTGGTGTTCGGATATCCACGTCCTTGCATGCGGTATGTAGAAGCCCGGGTTCGAGTTAGGCGGCAATGCACTTGTGGAGTCGCAGTGATGGGCACTTCATCTCGGATAGGGGGTGAAAACGGATCGAATACGGACGGATAGTGCTCTTCCCATATTTGATCCCATATTTTTTCTCGGATTCGGATACGAATGCGGAAAGGCCGAATACGAATACGGATCCCGGATATTCGGATAATATGTCGAATACGAATACGTGCCGGATATATATCGGATTCGGATGAATACGAATAATAATAAGCGGATAATATGATTTTTAAATAATCATTTAATAATATGATTTATATATAATATTTAATAAAAGTTTCCTTAATACAAATTATAGTTATATATTCATAATTATGCTATTTTACTCATAAATATGATTTATAAATAATCATTTATGATTTATGATTATATTATTTTCCTCATAATTTTCTCATATACTAGAAAAAATAGAATTGAAACTAAAGAATAAATTAAAAATAAAAAAATATTAATTGTCGACATTAGTTAAAAAGTAAATATAATCATTTCCTCTTTACTTTTACTTTTCTTTTTAAATATAATAATGATTTATGTTAGGAATTTATAGAATTTGACCAAAAAGTTTTTCAATAATCTTAATTTATGTTACAATCTAGTACAAGCTTCCAGCCTTCCACTCCGTCGAGATTTTTCAGCCCGAAGAAAGGGTTTAGCGACTTACAGAGCTCTAATTACAGAGCTGAGCGGCGCGGCGAGAGCTGGTAGCGGCGCGGCGAGAGCGGTGAGCTGGTAGCGGCGCGGCGCGGTGGGGGAGAGGTGGTGGCGACGCCGGAGGTGGGACGGCGGTTTGAGGGAGTTGATGTTCGATCGAGGGGAGAAGGGGCTGGGATCGGGAGAGAGAGATGAAGAATTGAAGATGATTCTTTCTTCTAAGTTCTATGCTGGATCGGGAGTATTTTTACTTTATTTTTTTATATTAAATTATTATTATATTATAAAATTAATTATTAAATATTTCGGATATCGATTTCATAATTGGATAATATCCGATGAAATCCGGAAAAAATCGGATACGGACGGATAATGTAAATTCCGTATCCGATTCCGTATCCGAGTCAAGATATCCGGATCTGAATTCGTATCCGATCGGATACTAAAATTGCTCCCCGAATAAATATCCGATCCGGATACGGCACCGGATCGGGCGGATATTATCCGATCCCGGTTTCACCCCCAATCCCGAGGTTATACCATAATCTCTAAGTTGTTGTCGAAGCGAAAGGATTTGGGCGCGACTTCCTGCAGCCATGCTCGGCCGGTGAGTGGACGTTGCCTCTTTTGAATGTTGCTTC
>JAPVEC010000116.1:30000-32500 GCA_028984105.1 Lavandula angustifolia | reverse complement strand
CCTCTAGATCAACTACTCGACGCAATCGTGGGAATACCACTTGTCACATGTTGCCTAGGGAGAGAGAGAGAGAGAGAGAGAGAGAGAGAGAGAGAGAGAGGAGAGAGAGAGAGAAATGAAAGAGGGGAGAGATGGAAACAGAGAAAGCAAAATTCGGAGAGATCGAGAGAGAGAGAGAGAGAGAGAGAGAGAGAGAGGAGAGAGAGAGAGAGAGAGAGAGAGAGAGAGAGAGAGAGAGAGAGAGAGAGAGAGAGAGAGAGAGAGAGAGAGAGACGAGTCAAGAAATGAGAAATGAGAAAAGGAAAGATAGAAGGCAAAATTCTGAGAGATAGATAGAGAGAGAGAGAGAGAGAGAGAGAGAGAGAGAGAGAGAGAGAGAGAGAGAGAGAGAGAGAGTCGAGAAATGAGAAACGAGAAAAGGAAAGATAGAAGGCAAAATTCTGAGAGATAGAGAGAGAGAGAGAGAGAGAGAGAGGGAGATGTGTGAAAGTATGGGAGAAGAACAAACAGTAAGAGAAAGAGAAGACGCATACACAAAAAGAGAGAGGGAGAGAGATAGATAGATAGAGAGAGAGAGAGAGAGAGAGAGAGAGAGAGAGAGAGAGAGAGAGAGAGGAGAAGAGAGAGAGAGAGAGAGAAAATATAGAGAAGAAATGAGAAACGAGAAAAGGAAAGAAAGAGAAGGCAAAATTCGAGAGAGAGAGAGAGAGAGAGAGAGAGAGAGAGAGAGAGAGAGAGAGAGAATATATATATAGTATATTTAAAATGACCATTACGGAATCGAACACTAAATCTCCTCTAGATCAACCACCGACGCAATCGTGGGAATACCACTTGTGACATGTTGCCTAAGAGAGAGAGAGAGAGAGAGAGAGAGAGAGAGAGAGAGAGAGAGAGAGAGAGAGAGAGAGAGAGAGAGAGAGGAGAGAGAGAGAGAGAGAGAAAAATATAGTCGAGAAATGAGAGACGAGAAGAGGAGAGAGAAAGGAGAGAAGGAGAGAATTGAGAGAGAGAGAGAGAGAGAGAGAGAGAGAGAGAGAGAGAGAGAGAGAGAGAGAGAGAGAGAGAGAGAGAGAGAGAGAGAGAGAGAGAGAGAATATATATATATATACTTAAATGACCATTACGGAATCGAACACTAAATCTCCTCTAGATAAACCACTCGACGCAATTGAGAGAATACCACTTGTGACATGTTGCCGTAGAGAGAGAGAGAGAGAGAGAGAGAGAGAGAGAGAGAGGGAAACGAGAAGAGAAAGAGAGAAGGCAAAATGGGAAACGAGAAAAGAGAAAGAGAGAAAGGCAAAATCGAGAGAGAGAGAGAGAGAGAGAGAGAGAGAGAGAGAGAGAGAGAGAGAGAGAGAGAGAGAGAGATATATATATAGTATACTTAAAATGACCATTACGGAATCGAACACTAAATCTCCTCTAGATCAACCACCGACGCAATCGTGGGAATACCACTTGTCACATGTTGCCGGAGAGAGAGAGAGAGAGGAGAGAGAGAGAGAGAGAGAGAGAGAGAGAGAGAGAGATGAGTTGAGAAATGAGAAACGAGAAAAGGAAAGAGAGAAGGCAAAATTCCGAGAGATAGAGAGAGAGAGAGAGAGAGAGAGAGAGAGAGAGAGAGAGAGAGAGAGAGAGAGAGAGAGAGAGAGAGAGAGAGAGAGAGAGAGAGAGAGAGATGAGTCGAGAAATGAGAAACGAGAAAAGGAAAGAGAGAAGGCAAAACTCCGAGAGAGAGAGAGAGAGAGAGAGAGAGAGAGAGAGAGAGAGAGAGAGAGAGAGAGAGAGAGAGAGAGAGAGAGAGAGAGAGAGAGAGAGAGAGAGAGAGAGAGAGAGAGAGAGAGAGAGAGAGAGAGAGAGAGGAGAGAGAGGAGAGGGGAGGGGAGGGAGATGAGAAATGAGAGAGAGAAAGGGAAAGAGAGAGAGAAAGTCAAAATTCCGAGAGAGAGAGAGAGAGAGAGAGAGAGAGAGAGAGAGAGAGAGAGAGAGAGAGAGAGAGAGAGAGAGAGAGAGAGAGAGAGAGAGAGAGAGAGAGAGAGAGAGAGAGAGAGAGAGAGAATATGTATATAGTATATTTAAAATGACCATTTCGGGAATCGAACACTAAATCTCCTCTAGATCAACCACTGACGCAATTGTGGGAATACCACTTGTCACATGTTGCCGGAGAGAGAGAGAGAGAGAGAGAGAGAGAGAGAGAGAGAGAGAGAGAGAGAGAGAGTTGAGAGAGAAATGAAAAATGAGAAATGGAAAGAGAGAAGGCAAAATTCGAGAGATAGAGAGAGAGAGAGAGAGAGAGAGAGAGAGAGAGAGAGAGAGAGAGAGAGAGTTGAGAAATGAGAAACGAGAAAAGGAAAGAGAGAAGGCAAAATTCCGAGAGATAGAGAGAGAGAGAGAGAGAGAGAGAGAGAGAGAGAGAGAGAGAGAGAGAGAGAGAGATACGAGTCGAGAAATGAGAAACGAGAAACGGAAAGATAGAAGGCAAAATTCTGAG